>PVJI01007909.1:0-74706 GCA_004026765.1 Micronycteris hirsuta | reverse complement strand
TCCTCTGCCTCATCGAGCCTACTTTTGATTCCTTCTATTGTGTTCTTCAGTTCAGATATTGTATTCCTCATTTCCTCTTGGCCCTTGTGAATAACTTCTATTTCCTTTTTCATGTTGATATAGTTTTCAGTGAGTTCATTGTAGTTTCCCTGTAGTTTCTGGTAGTTTTCTGTGAGTTCATCAAGCTTCTCGAGTTTCTCGAGCTGCCTGATAACATATGCTTTGAACTCAATGTCTGATAGTTGGCTTGCCTCTGTTTCATTTATCATTCTTTCTAGGGCTTCCTCCTTTCCTTTCATTTGGGGATTGTTTCTTTGTCTTCCCATTGTTTGTGGGATTCTTCTTGCTAACCTCTGGTTCTTAAACTGATCTGTGAAGTTCTCTGAAGCAGCGAAGTTAATTTTGTGTCACACTCTGTTTTTTGGGCTGACTCTTGTCTGAGACCCACTCTATTCTCTTCACAATTCCAGGTTTTAATGTCTCACCTGTTGATAAAGAAGCGAGGGGAAGGGAGATAATGAAGGAAAAGAAAGCAAAAGAGAAGGAAAAAGAAAGATAAAGAAGAAAATAATTTGAAAATAACCTAAAATAAAAAAATAATAAAAAATAGGAAATAAAAGGAAGAGAAAACTAGGAATACCAAATGAAGGGAAGGTACAAGGAGTTAAAAAAATATAGAGCGACAGATAGGAAGGAGGGTGGGGAAAAACAACCAAAGAAACAAAGAGAAAACGAGAGAAATAAAAAAAATAAAAAATAAAAATAAAAAAAAGACTTTTGTTGGCTGGCTTCAACAGCGTCAGGCTGGGAAGGTATCAGACTTCTCCTGCTGTCTTCCTGGGCTGCACTCTCAGCTGCTGTCCCGCCTCCAGCCGAGTTGCCGGGAGTTTGCAGCACCTCCTCTGGGCCGCCTGACTTCCACCCTGAGTCAGAGTTTATGAGGTCTGTGTCTCCAGTCAGTGGGTTTCAATGTAGCTCCTCTGTTTCTCCCGCACGGAGGGACTCAGCACCGCAGGTCTGGGTTGTGTCTCAGGCCCTCCAGGTGTGAGCTCCACGCCCCTGCATTCGCCGATCGCTTTTGTCTCTGGAATCGGGGCTTGCAAGCCGCAGGCCTGGGCGCCCCCGATTAGCTCCACCGGGTGCGCACCCAATCCAGGAGCTCTGGGGTTGGGTTTGCCTTTCAGTTCAGACTCCAATTCCTCCCGCTGGGATCCCCAGCCTCTGCAGATCAGTCCCCAGGTATGCACCGACCTCCGGACTGCTGGGGATCAAGGCTCTTCCAACAGACGCGTGCGTCTGCTTTGGCAACTCACACACCCCAATCCAGCTCCCTCCCACGGAACCTGGAGCAAACCGGGAAGCTGCTGCTACTGGATCCGCAGACCTCCCGGCTCCCCGTGAGGCCCAAGGGACCCCTTCCCTCCGAAGCAGTCTCCCTACCGGCTGATCTTTCAGTTTTATGCGCAGTCCTGGTTTCCAATCTTCCCCCACACCGGAATACAGCTGGGTGATCACTCTGCTCCTCAGAAAATCGGCCAGATATCCCGCCAGTGGGCCGGAGGAAAGTGATCACGCTTCTTCCTTCTCCGCCGCCATCTTTCGCCCCTGCTATGTAATTTTATGTGAAATAAAAACAAGATATAAAATGTTGGAAGAGATTTGATCTCATTATTTATCAACAGCTATAATAACTACATTAAAATGACTAATATTTTAATGCTGTTAATCGATTTGTAAAATCAGTTCCTAGATATCCCAATGTTCTATATCTATGTGAATCTTTCTTACATAAAAAAAAATATATAGAAAATTTTAGATGATTTTTTTTTTCTTTTTCACCTAAGTGGAAAATGTCTCATCCCATTTCAGGATTGAAGATAGCACCAGGAGCACCTAAGATCTTACGTACCCACCAACACACCTTGCACACTATTACCTGGCCATGATAGGATTTCAGAACTTACAAAGCAGTTCTGTGAAAACTGCTTTAGTAGTCACTATAGTGTTACATGTGTTCCTTTGGATTGCCAGACCGTAAATAATAAGGTCAGTGACAAATGTAGCAACCCGCATTCATTACAGGACTGGGAACTGAAGTGTTGAGTTGATGCACACTCTGAGAAGGTGTCTTTCTCTACTAATGACTTTCCAATTTCCTCTAAGAGACTCAATTCTAGCTACTGTGCAAAATATATGTATCTCTGGAGACCTCTTTCAAATTTAGGATTTTGTCACTCTGAAAAGGTGAGAAATAAAGGCAAGCCTTAAAATTACTGATTCATTACTTTTGGGCCTGCCCCACCATGCCACTATTCCACCTGAAAATATATGTATTTATTTCTTTCTGAAAGGAATTAATATGAAATTTTATGAGTATAATGTGTCATGTTGTAGAACGTGTAGAGATTTTGTATAACTGGTAATACAGGATGGTTCTCTTATAAATACAATTTAACTTGCATTAAGAATAATGAGATATTTTAAAGTATTAGTGGTTTAGAATGCATCAGTACTTAATACAATACTTTAATATCTGTATTAAGTATACATTTTTGGAATACACATAATTTGTATTTTGGAACCAAATACATTCTTTACTTCCAAATAGGTGGATGAATTATATTCTAAACTTTTGGTTTTCCTTTTAAAAATCCCTCAACATACACACTAAAAATATAAAGTAAGAAGTATTTTTCTAGTCTTTATTGTTTTTCTTATCAAAAGTTATTTAGAATTTAAGGATCTTAAACTTGCAGATGACAATATACCTCATCCTTTCATTCTCTAGCTGAGAATTAGCTGAACGATTTCGACTGGAGCCTTCCTCGCTCACCTTTTCTCTCTCCCTCTCCCCGTCTTCCTCTCTCCGTCTTATATAAACTGATAAATCCTCTCCATCATTTTTTTGGCTGATTTTAAAGAAATGTTCATTTTCTAAGTTCGTTCTTCAATCTATTCATCTTATTTTCACTGAAACTTAACTCTGTCAGTGATTTTTATTGTTCTTTGATTGTTTCCCATGTGTCTTTTATACTATACTCTGCTCAGCCTAACAATATGCACAGATTCTCTCCCCCAAAAAAAGATTTAAAAAAATTTTAAAGAGTCCATCTGTTAGTACAATATCACTGTTTCGTGACTAGTGTATTTGCATTAGTTTTTAGTCTCAAAGAGTGGACCTTCTCCGTCTCCACTTCCCCTTTGACCCCCTGTTATCAGATAAAATGTCTCTGGCAATAAACTCCAAGATGTACAATTCAATGCATGATTTTTATGCTTATCTTTTTTCTGTCTTTAAACATTTTATACATCATGTTAATTTCCTTCGACAAATAGGGTCTATACAAATCTAACTATCATGTTTAAATAACTAGTCATTTCTTCCTGAAATTCCTCATCTCTTCACAGCACATAGAAACTTTTAAGTTGCCTACTAAAATTCTGAATATCCTCAAAACTGTCAGTGGAAATTTCTTTATCTTCTTGTCCCTTAAAAATTAGCATTCTTTGTGGTTTTTTAAAATGTCACTGCTCTCCTGACATTCTAGATATGCTCCCCAGAGAACCTCATCTGCTTTCATAATTTTAACACTTTATTATGACATTTTCCTTGACTTACCTGTAGAGCTGACTTAATTTGTGGGTCTTAGACATAATCCGGCAGGCATCTTTATTTTAATAAAGCAAAAGATGAGGAGAAGGCTGAATCGAAGGAAGAGCAGAGAACAATAGATGAACTTTATTAACAGGTATAGCTTATTAAATATTTACTCTAACATCATGACCATATTTAATCCTTGAAATAACTTTGATTCAAGTACAAACATTATTGTATCAAATACCACATATGATGAAACTGAGACTTAGGAATGATAAATACTCCCATAGTCCTATACCCATAAAAAAGAACAAAGAATTAAAACTCAGGCATATATAAAATCAAGCCAGTTTTCTATGCAATAGTTGCTTCTATGAGTATGTCACACTAAACGTGTCCAAACCATTTTTACCTTCTATTCTTATATTGTTTCTTCCTGCATATATTAATTCTAATTTTGATATGTGCATCTACTCAAGCCATAAAACTGGGCATTATTACAGTTCTATGATGATAGCCCCTGCCACCCACCTCAATTTTGGCTCCCACTGTTCCGCTACCTGTGTTTCAAGCTGCGATAGCATAGAACACCTTATATTTCTCCAGTGTCACCATAGTATTTTATTTCTCTGTGACCTTGCTCATTTTGTATCCTGTGCTACAATATACTCCATCTCTCTAATTTTTTTTTTTAAATTTCAGTAGGGTTGGTATACAATATTATATTAATTATATTAGCTTCAAGTGTACAATATAGTTACTCGACATACTTCACAATGTGATCACCCCACTGATTCTAGTAATATCTGTCACTGTGCAAACTTATCACTGCATTATTGACTATATTTCCTTTCATCTATTTTGCCCACCCCTCCCCCTGCCATAGCCATTCCGTTGATCTCTTTCTGTAAGTCTGTTTTTGTTTTGTTGTGTTTGTTGGTATGTTTCATTTGATTTTTAGATTCCGCATATAAGTAAAACCCTACAGTATTTGTCTTTCTCTGTCTGACTTATTTGACCATAACTCTTCTTACTATGGTAAGAAGTATCATAGACTTGTAGTTAGAGTAGATTTGTTTAGTTGTGACAGCAAACTTCTAGCAGATGGTCATAAAGTATAATTAAGTATAATTAAAAAACATGACCCTTTTCCTAACTTGCACAAATTCTTACAAACTTTAAAATGTAAGCAAATGTCCCTTTTATAATGCCTGAATCTTCCAACTCACATAAATGGTTAGCTTACCCAACTTCAATTTCTAGTTTATTTCTTTCTGCCAGAAAAACCCCACATCACTTTCTATGAGTTCAAATTCCAAATTTTGTATATGTAGCTTTTTCTGCTATATCTAGGCCAAACTCTGCCGAGGGTAACTGAGAAAGATTTTACTGCTCTGTAAAAAGACCGAGAAACATAATGAAGATCCATTTCTTCCAATGCTCCCTGTATTAGTGTCCCAGCACTGCCATAACAAACTATCACAGACTGAGTCGTGTCAACAACAGAAACTTAATTTCCAATTGCCCTGGAAGCTAGAAGTCCAGGATCAAGGTTCCAGCAAGGTTGGGTACATCTGAGGTCTCTCTCCTTGGCTTCCAGAAGGCCATCCTCTTCCTACCTCTTCACTTAATTGTCCTTTTGTGCCTTTTTGCCCCTGTTGTCTGTGTGTTTACATTTCATCTTCTTATAAGGACACAGGTCAGATTAGATTAGGGCCCACGCTAATGAACTTATTTAACTCAGTCACCACTTATTTATCTCCTGTATACCAGGGGTTAGGCCTTCACCACATGAAGGGGAGGGGTACAGTTCAGCCCACAACACTCCCCAACAATTTACTATCTTGGACACTACCATGCAATGTGGTATTGCTGTATATGGTGACTTGATCTTGAGGTGAAAGGCAGAAGGACCCCAGAGAAGGCAACTCAGAACCCTAATATCATGTACTTGCCATTTTAGCCAGCCTTGGGACCTCTGGCCTCCAGACACTTTGGGGTTAAGAAGTACACTTAAATCTTTAAATAAATGTAGGTTAATACATTGCAACGTGCACCCTAAAATTTTAGTTGATATGCTAATATAACACTTATGTGATATTACAACAATAAATGAAATTAACTCAGAAGCAGTATTGTATTTATCATTTTTCTGCTACCTATTACAGCACCTAACAGTAAATATTTATTGAATTGAGTGAACTCCATGTTTCTAAACCCACAATCATACATTAAATTCCCTTTCATGAATCTTGGATCTCTCCAGAAACATCTGCATAAAATCATTTTTTCTTGTACCCATAGAAAGAATTTCTTTTACATTGTTCTCCAACTCTACCAGTATCTCTAAGTCTTTCCACATTTTGACTCTTCTTTGATTCCTAGTTATTTGTATCCCTCAGCAGTCATGAATCAATAGTGACTTTATATTTTAAGAAATAATATTATTAGTTGTGACTTTATTATGGAAAATATATGATCCAGTTGATAGTTTCATAGTTGATATTTTTTTCATGCAAAAGTTCAAAGTTGGAAATAATAATAATGGACTGGATTTAGTAAGCACCTCTAGAGCATTCATCTGTGTTTGGAAAGAGGCTCAGTTCTTCTTCATTTAACTAAATTATGACTTGTCCAATAATTTTTTATCAGATGAAATGCTATATTCACTTTAATATTAAGTTTTATGGCTTTTAAGTCAGAGTAAGAGCTGCACGCTGTTTCTTGGAAATAGTAATGCATTGCATCTTATGACAATCCATAATTTGAGCCTTCAATTTTTAAACATTCTCAAGTTTTTAAAAAGACACACAGAAACATGGGTAGCTTCATAAAATGAATACTAATACTGTTTATTCCTTTATTTAGTTTCACAGAGGGGCGGGAATCTTTGAGTTTGACATATGTTTCATGCTCCTCTGATCTTTCCTATGGGACCTCAGACTCCCTGAGTATTCACAGAAGCTCTGAGTCCATGTATATTTCTGTTGAAACTGTGCCCTTTGCTCCTTCCCCTTGACCAGTGCAGTAACTTCTCACTTATCCACAGCCAAAGATCAACTGAACTCAAGTTATTCCGTGATCCTTTAGATAAAGAAGACTACTTAATCTCTTTGGTCTATTATTGGAAAACTCCAAGTTTCCCAACACCTTGGAAAGGCCGGAAGGTTGCTGTTAGAGGAAGTAATGCAGAGGACTTGAACTCCAGTGGACTCAAAAGCTGGACCCAGGCAATGAGAGGCTCCTCACCCCTGCTGCATCCTTGGAATGGGTGTTTTGCCCAACCTTCCCACAGAGGGAACTGTTCTGAGGTTGATGGAGTCAGATACTGAGACCATCTGGATGGTATACATGACCGAACCTAATTAAGACTCTAGATAAACTTTTAAGATTCTGGAGGATGAGTTTTTCAGATCTACTCATCTTGCGAATATGTAAGTCCCTTTGCTTATTAAACTTACCACCTCCCAATCTGGAGTAGTCTGCCTCTTTCTTCGGTCTCTCCTTGCCTTGCTACCCATGGACGGGGACCAGTATGTGAACCAGTAAAATAAAACTACCATCATTAAAATCCTTCAAGGATTGCTCACTTGCACATAAAACACAGGTACTGCAGTTAAAACACAGGTTCAATATGATTGCTATCTTCTAGAAGTATAAAAATTTAAGATAACGACAGAGATAAGAGGACTACCTAAATAATCAAACAAGTAAGAAGCTATGAGAGTTGTTGGAAAGGAATGAGCATATTTCCTCTAATTAGTTATCATGTTAACTAGGAAATATGAAAATTACTGTGTTCAAATCATACTTGCAGAACATTTTAATGACTTTTTAAAGAGAAGTCTTAAAATGTTGTTTTGGTGATAGGTAATTTTTCACTAGGATAGTCACAGTTATTTAAAAAAAAAATCATGTGTTTTGTAAGGTTCTCCTTACAAATGTTTTTGGATTCTGTATTGCATCTTATGTAATTAGAATGGTTCTTTATTGTATTTATGTTCCTATTGCTTACTGCATGTGACCAACTTTTCTTATAGGACCAATTTTTCTTATAAATCCAATAAACTATCAACCTTAAGGTTGAGTTTTTTAAATTTATTTCACTGAATTGAGCTAACAGAGATAATATGTATTATGTTCTCCATAAAAATTTTATTCACTTTTAGTTAGATTCTCAGGCATATGTGGTTGGCAGACATGCTAAGTAGAAGGAAAAATACTCAGCTGAAAGATGAGAACTTTTATACAATTTATCTTTACACAACAATCATTTCAAAGGGGAAAAGAAGGATTTTGGCTCTAAATGTGGGGAAATGAACAATGCTTTTCCAAGGATCTGGGTCCATTTACTTTCAGAAGCCAAGAATAAGTAATGTTAGAGATTACTGCCAGTGGCATCTGGCAGATGATATATGGCATTGTTGAAATAAAAGCCTCTATAAAGGACTTTTTTTGGAGTGACATCATAATTTTATAGCCACTAGGCAATTGTGAAGTATCTCACATAAACCTTAAGATGAATATATATATGTGTGTGTGTGTGTGTACATACATATATACACATATATACATATATATAACATTTAAAATAAAAATTCAGAAGGATCTCATGTTTTTTAGAAAAATGCCTCTTATTTTTGAGCATGCAGGGCAATGCCCGATCCTAGAGGACACACCATTCTTCGCCCTGGAGTCCAGGGGATTTTAAAGATATGTGCTGACCCCACTTGTCTGCTTTGGCAAAGCAATCTACGGTACAGACACTAACAGCAGCCTCACGACATTTCATAAAAGTACAATAAATACCAGATACCGAGACTTAATAACAATAAATAAGTGACATAGAGAATGTGTCATTTAAGAGAAGGGTGATTTAAGACAAAGAAGAAGACTAACACAGTAACTCCGTAGTGACCTTTTGCACCCCGAGCCTTTGTGAAGCTGTAACAAAATGATGGGAAAAGAAAGTGAATTTTGTCCTCCTGTCATTTATTGGAGGTATAATAAATACAGGAAATCAAGCAGCCATATGGCTATGAAATGGAAATGAATAGGTCCTGTGTGGAAGGTTTACTAAATTCAAATACATAATCTCTTTCCCCTGCATACCTCATTTCCCTTCAATGTCATAACTACCTAGGCTCCACAAAGCTTTAGTGAAAGCCACCCAGAACTCATGAAATTTTAAAACTGCTGAGACTGTTCTCTTTTTTCTTAAGGGAAGCATATAATTTGCTGAATTTTGTTCTCAGGAGACTTTTGAAACATGAAATACATAGTACATAAATGCCCAACATCTAGATTACTTCTCTAAATAAATACTCAGGGCCCGGTTTTTGATGAGACATGTGTCTATTATTAAACATGCAGACTGTGTCTACTTCTACTGAAAGGAGGTTCATTGATCCTTTTAGTCAGGTAAACATGAAGCCTTTTCAATAAAGTATGATGAGTATATGGCTTCAGGAGGAGGCACAACCATGAGGAAAGATGAAAAATGAGGGTACTCAAATCTACCTGACATTAACAAACTCTCCACTTGAACTCAGTGACCCAGTAGATGCTGGATCATGCAGATCACCATCAGATCAAGGTGCCTCCGTGTCTCCGAGTATTCTACAATTTAAACGACCTCTTGAGCAATTTCTTCTTTCCATCTTAAATCATCAATTTCTCTCTCTGGAGTACTCAGTCCTTAACAATATATACATGCAATTTTATTTTCCATTTTTGAAAAGTTGTTGCTTTTCCACATCCCCTAGCTTCCATGTCATTTCTCTTTTTACATCAAAGTTCCTAGAAAAATGACACCTATGCACTGTCTCCATTTCTTCTCCTTCCATTTTCCCTGTTTTCATATCCAGTCAGTCTTCTTCTCTCCATTATTCAACTCGGGTTTCTCCTATTATGGTAAAAAATTGTCTCCACTGTCTAAAACTGATGTCTATTTTCAGTCCTTTTCTTGTTTGAACTATCGGCAACATTTGACACCATTGCTTACTCTTGCCTCACTGAAATAATGTCTTACCCTGGCTTCTAGAATATCATGTACTCCTCTTTCTCTTCCTAACTCTCTGGTTACTCTGTTTAAGTCTCTTGTGTTGGTCATGTTTCAAATGCCCCAAAAATAAACCTTGGAATTGTTCAGAGTCCACTCCTTGGACCAACTCTGTTTTGTTTTCTTTTCTACACTCCTTGTACTCATCCATTTCCTTGACCTGAAATAGCATCTGTTTATTGACTGCTCCCCAATTTTTATTTCCATCCTAGGCTTTTTATTTCAACTCCAGTCTCCTATATCCAAATAGCTGTTCAATATCTCCAGTTGGATAACAAATGCATTTCAAACTTAACATGTTGAAAAACAAGTACTGACTCTTCCATCAAAATTTATTTTTTTCTCAATCTCCCTCAGTTTAGTCAGTGACAGCTGTATATTCCCAAGTGCTCAAGCGTCAGTCATTCATTCCTGACTCCTTTCTTCCTCACACTTTCTCAAGTTCACCAGAAAAGACTCTAAGAGTATACTTTTACAATATACATGTCTCATTCTTTTTTTATCATCCATACTGCCATCACACTGTACTAAACTACGGGCAAATAGCCTGCATTATTGCAATCCTTTCCCTGCTTTTACTATTGAATCCCTAAAATCTTTTCTCATCACAGCAGCCAGAGTGATCCTTTTATGATGCAATTCAAATCTTGGCACTCTGGTTTGAAGTGCTCCAGTAGCTTTCCCTCTCCCTTAGTAAATGCTGATCACATACCATTGCATGGAAACTGTAAGATCTGGACCTGTTACCTCTCTAACCTCTGTTACTATTCTGCCTGTCACTCACTCCATCCTAGTCACACTGGCTAGCTTTTTCTTGAATACATGTATATTCATGTATATGTATATTATACATATTCATGTCATGTATTATACATATATTCATGCCATGTATATTATAGCCTTTTCATGAATACATAAGTCATGATTGAGGCCCTTGCTCTGACAGTTTCTCCCACATAAAAAAGTTCCTCCATTCATGTTCACACGCCTTGCATCCTCACCTACCTGGTCTCCAGGTTGACTTTCTTGACCATGTTATACAAATTAGCACCTCCACCTGTTTCTGGCACCTCTCATAGTCCTCTTCACTGCCTAATTGCTCTCCACTATACTTACCACCATTTGGTAAAATCTATATCCTTTCCCCCTCAATTATTTGTCTCCACCACTAGAATAAGCATAGGGATTTCAAATTTTTTTGTTCATCATTTACCCTCAACACATGGAACAATGCCTGACACATAGTAGGTACTTCATAAAAGTGAATGAATACAGTGATGTTAAATTTGAAATATATTTGTTCAGAGGAAACATTTTTTAATAGTTTTTTTTTTTTAATTTTACTGTATTGTTGTTCAATTACAGTTGTCTGCATACTCTCCCCTCCCCTCCCCCTCCAATCCCACCTCCCTTCCCTGCTTCCCTCCCCACCCTTGGTTCTGTCCATGTGTCCTCTATAGTGGTTCCTGAAAACCCTTCTCCCCATTGTCCCCTCCCCCTTCCCCCCTGGCTATTGTTAGATAGTTCTTCAATTAATAGTTTTTTTTTTTAAGATTTTATTTATTTATTATTAGAGAGAAGGGGAGGGAGGGAGACAGAGGGGGAGAGAAACAGCAGTGTATGGTTGCTCCTCCCATAGCTCTCACTGGGGACCTGGCCTGCAACCCAGGCATGTGCCCTGACTGGGAGTCGAACTGGGAACATTTGGTTCGCAGCCCGCGCTCAATCCACTGAGCTACACCAACCAGGGCCAGAGGAAACATTTTATTAAGTGCAAAGCTAGAGAAAAGAAGAGAGAGGTAAATGTGAATATGTGAAAATTCTAAAATCAAATGGGAGGTTTCCAACTGATCCACGTGTGTTGCCAGAGCTCTATTTTTCCTGTGTAGAGCTATGTTCAAATTTTTAGAACATTTTGTCTCACACATTGCTAATGTCTCGCCTAAACTAGTTTATTGCTTTATTATGATATTTGGCAATTAATTGGTAATCATATAATCATATTTGTAGTCCATGGCATATCCTCCATGTGTCAGGAGTTGTACCGGACATTTCTTATGCACCCCTTCCAGACCCCTGCATCCCAGGCTCTTACTCCAGCTACAGCTACAACTACCATTTCCAGGAGGAAACTGGTTTTGCAGGGCATAGCTTCAGGAAAGCACGTGCATTCATGCATATACAACTTGTGATGTCAGGGTGTGAACACTGGAGAGACAGCCCGTGAGTGGCAGGGAATTAGAACTGGTGGATATGGATTTCATCCTTTTGTCCTCTGGGTAATCAGTGCTAAAATGCATTTAATAAGGTTTTTCATAATGTACTGGTGTTATCAAATACTAGTGACCCACAGCAGTGGTGAACTCAAAAATGTGCTCTTGTATTGGCAGTCTTCCTTGCTTCACTTCCCTGCCCTGATTTCTACTTTGTGTGTGCAAGGGTTTCTGGTTTAAGGAATCCCAAGTCAGGAACTGTATTAAACATTAAAAAATATTGTTAGCCTATTCCTTTGGAATCTTACTATTAGATATTTTTATAATCTCTATTTTTCAAAAGAAGAAAATGAGGCTCATCTAATTAATATATCTTGCAAAGATAAGAGTGAGAAATAAAGTCACATTTTTGTCTGACTCCAAATTCATATTCTTTCTATGGCATAGAAAGATGTACATTAGGGAACTAAAAGAACTCTTAAACTCACAATGTTTTTGATTTAAAAACAGAAAGTATGGGGTACAGGGTTGATAATGCACAAAATTTAAGATTACAGGACAATTCATCACACACACAAAAAATCAAAATAAAATGTTCAATGGTCCTGTAAAGCATTAGAATGAGCCATAACAAAAATGTGTTCATTTGTAGATGTGTGATAGATAATTTGTTTCATCTTTCTCTTCCCTATGATGTATCTTTGGGAAGCTTGTCTTTATGAACTAGACAATCACACTCTTCAGTCCTCTGGCTCAGTTAGTTTCAGCTGGTGGGGGGCACTGGCGGGAGAACACAGAGTGGGCTAAAGTATGGCCAGGTTGTCTGTTGCCTACTTTCCTTCACTGTCTCTAGAAAACCTCACAACCCCTGCACATGGCTCTCAGTCTTGTGTATGAGCCATGGGGCAGTACACCTCTCCTTGATGGTTCTTTTCCTTCACCTACAACTTTATAAATTAGCTGCTTTATTAAACTCTTCTTAATTACTCTATATTTGACTGTGCCATCTGTTTCCTCCTGGGATTCTGGATCATACAAGAAGACGATGAAAAAATCATTAAAAATATAATATTCTTAAGAAAGGAGAAGTTGAAAGTAATTAGGGACAGATTGTCCACTGGGGAAGAGGGAGGGATACAGTAATTATGAAGGGAAATTGGTAGTTATTTACTAAAGAGGATTAAAGAAAATAAATGTATTATTTATGCATCAAAGGGACTCTTGTGGTATAATGCAATAAATGGAAAGATTTATAAACTAATTAACCAGCTAACTAACCAAAAGTGTTTGCTATGTATACTTTGTAAAATGAATACATGACCCAGCTTTCAATTATTTCAATCCTCAATTGGCACAGCGTTCACTATTGTACTCCAATAAGTAGTGGCTACAGCACTTAACAAAATGTCAGCCATAACCTGTAGATTATTTTGACTATATCCTTGATGTAAACTGGCATATGCATTAACTGCAGAGATATTTAATGTGAGTTGTATGGTTTGGAACTTGAAATTATTTTTATAGAAAAAGCATTCTTCTTACTACTTATCAGTTTGCATTAAATGGATTTATTCCTACATAGACTTCCCATAAAATTGCAATCTAAAGTTAAATTTTATGGATATGAAACCATGAAATCTAACCTTAATAAAGAAAATTTCAGAAACTGCTTTAGGACTAGAGATTTATATATCTGTAGAATAGAAGATTAATGGAGTAGAAAGTCTGAAGTACAGCTTACTGCATTTCCTTCTCTTTTTAGTCTTGGTGTTCAGCCTCCTATTACCTGGCAATTTTCTAATATCTCTCTTCACATTTCTCTTCTTCCTATATGACTTTGACTTTTAAAATGGTAACTGTTTCACCCTGGCCAGGTAGCTCAGTTGGTTAGAGCATCATCCCAATACACCAAGGTTGCCTGTTCAATCTCTGGTCAGGGCATATATAAGAATCAACAAATGAATGAATAAATACATGGAACTACAAATCAGTGCTTCTCTTTTCATCTCTCTCTTCCTCTCCCTCTAAAATTGATTTTTAAAACAGTTTAAAAATAGTAGCTGTTTAAGCCTTATTTTAATACTAAATAACTTTCTCAATAGCTCTAAAATTGGTGCAAATTTCAAAATATGAGACTTTCCTGATTGTGTCCTCAGCCAATTCCAACAGAAAGAAACCCTCTGGGGCCTTGCTCATGGGAAAATCGGGAGGTGTCAACTTTAGCATTTTAGGTAAATACTTTTCATATTATTTTACTTCAATATGGGTCCAGCATGTGTTCTTGTAAGCATCTTTGATATCAATCCTGAATTTCGAGCTAATGTGTTCCATATACTGATAAGGATAGTAGATGTGAAAAAACTAAAGCAAAGAGCACTTATAAGTGATAGAACAATAGAAATACACAGGAGCTGATGCCTAATTAGGCATGATGAACTAGAAGGGGAATGTAAGCAATGATTCTGGGTCATCAGGCCTAAGTAAATAATTTCATGCTGTCGTAATCACGCAGAGAAGTCAGGAGGGAGTGTCTGCTATAGAGGGTGGAATGTTTAAATTAAACATCTTGAAGAATGTTAAAAGACAAGAGGAAATCAGGAGAAAATGAACAATACACATTAAAATGAAACCTGGGGGTGGAGCAAGGTAGAAGAGCTTAAAGGTAGGATATGTGGTGATGGAATGAGACTTGCCTTGGGGCGATAAACACAAAATACAACATAAAGATGATATATTACAGAACTGTACATGTGAAACCATATAATTTTATTAACCAATGTCATCCCAATAAATTCAATAAATATATGTGAAACTTGGTTGAGATAAAAAAATGAAGAAATAAATTTTGAAATTACTTTGAAGGCAGTAGTGCTTCTCACAGTGATCACTACCTTATGGTTAAATAGAAACAGTGAAGAATAATCTTTTATACCAGAATTATACACATGCATTTGCATAACATAACATCAAATACAGTTATTATTTTTTTTACAATCCTTATAGTCAGGCAATTTCATAAGTGATTTGTTGTACTCTACAACATTGACATGTATCACATATCTGTGCTTTCTCACTTTTTCGCATTGCCTATTGTTCTGTGAATATCTGTCACTTTCCTTTTTTTCTTTAACTATAGTTTTTTTGATTCTTCAGTTCTGTGTGAAAATACAGCCATCATCAACCTCTAAGCCTTGTTTTTTATGACAGGGATCCCTGCCTACTGACCCAATACCATTCTTTCCAGCTTCATTCATAATCAAACCAAGATTTATAAATGATTACCCCACCTCACAGAAGAAGATATAAGCAAAAATTTTTGGGAAAGAATCTATGAGCAAGCACTTGAGGTCCTTCTTCATTCCTCTTCCTACCGGCTGAAATGTAAATGCCATAGCTACAGTGCTAGCCGCCATCTTGCACGATGACATCAATAAGAAAATAGAAATTAGTGAGTAAAAATACAGAAGGAAACTAGCTTCTTGGTGATTATGAAGTCACCAAACTAACAAAGGAGTACCTACCTCCAGACATTTTTTTTTAATATGAGAGATAAATAAGCTTCTGCTCAAATAATCACAGTCATACTTTTATTAACAATCAAACTTAACAGACTACAGCCTAGGTCCCAGTACCTGTATTTCAAGTTCGAAAATCTTTTTTTAATGTTTTATTTATTGCTTTTAGAGAGAAAGGGAGAAACAGAAACATGTTTTGTTGCTCCATTTATTTATGCACTCACTGGTTCATTCATGCATGTGCCCTGAATGGGAAGTGAACCTGCAACCTTGGTGTATCAGGATGGTACTCTAACCAGCGGTGCTACCCCAGGGCTCAAGTTCCAAAATCTTAAAAGACTGATTTATGCAACTCAAATCATATTACTGCCATTTTTTTCAGTCAACTTTTTTATATGGGAATAATCTATTTTACAAATTTTTCTCTGTAAATTTGGATATCAGGTAGACAACACAAATGATGGCCAAGACAACTTCTCCGAAATGTCTCCTTTATGCAAGTAGCCTTCAATATTTTTAGTCTTAAACTCTATTTTATTGTATTATTTTTAAATTGAATCATGGTTAATATAAATACATGAAAATAATGTGAGTAATATTGTATGACTCTAGCAAGAAAATTGACTCTTAGAGGTTCAGAGCAAGATGCTAACAATGAAATTGTGTTGTCTTATTTGTATTCCTCTGTGCAGTATAAAATGAAAAACAGTAGATTGTTTTAATCTCACTAATAAATATGCCACACTGGATTTAAAAAATTGGGCATAATGTGAATGATGAATATGCTTGTTATTGAGAAGTCTGAAACTTGATATTACATTCTAGGAACAAGCATGTGACTCATTAACTTTACTTCATAAATTTATACAATTGTCTTGACAAGACATCTATTTCTGAATGCAACATATGCTTGTTAGTAAAATGTTTACAACCATCGTTTTGTCATAAAGTCAAAGAAAAAGAATATTTACTTGGCAGATGGGACAATGATAGCATTTCATTAGTTTATATAATGCCAAAGTTTTAAAATTTACATTGTTAACTTTTTTATCACTTTGTGAATAATTTTAAAATTATTTAGGTGTAAAATGTAAAAATATTCACTCAGAATTATAGATTTAGCTAAACTAAAATGCTCAGAACATGTTTTTAGCTTCTACATATAATAACTCCCTTAAAAGGCTGAATATTAAGATAGGCAGAACAAGATTAAAATGATGTAAACAGCCTGATTTTCATCCTTAAAAGGGATTTTATTTCTATAAACTAGAAATTGCTAGAAAATGTGCATGGAAACTTTCCATTTTATGCTGAGAAGATAAAAAATTCACATTAACATCTTAGAAAACAAAATTCCAGGTAGTTTGGCAGAGAGAAATTCTTAGGATGAATGTAGAAAAATATATTCTAGTCATATTTCTGTATTAAGTAGCTGTAACCTGGGCAAGTCATTCAATCTTAGTATATGTCAGTTTTATCATGCATAAAAGGAAGTTAATTTTATCTGACTTCACATGAATAATATGAAGACAAAAATGTGCTAATGGGCAATGCATTAAAGAAAATTTAAAATTTCCAAGGATGCAGCTAATCCAATACATAGAAAGTAACCACAGTCTGTCAAACTCAACCAAGTAATATTCAAAATATTTTCAATGCAATTTAAAGCATCTGACACAGGGAACGAGAATAAATTAATGTCACTGAAGTTTGATATATATATATATATATATATATATATAAAATATTTCTCAAATGTATATTTTAATGTATATATTATTATATTCAATCAACATAGAATAGCTACACTGCGTTTTTTATTTTGTTTTATTTTTTAATTTAGAAATCCTGAGGGGAATATCCTTTGTAACACTCAAAAATCATAAATAAACTACCTTTACCTGTAAATGAAAGCAAATAGGTTCTTATTTCATAATTACATCTTGTTTTCTTTTATGTTTTTATGAACATTGAATGAAATTCTGAAAGCTTTAAGCCAAAGATGCATAAGACTAGAAGTAATATTACCATAAGCTAATATATCATAGCATTATATCAAACATGTGATAAATTATACGTTGCAAAACACAATTGTAGGAGCAAATTAAGTTAGATATTTATTTCAAAATTACCATTTAAGCATCTTTTTTAAAAGCACTTTCCCTTCCCTTCCTAGTAAGCACAGGAATTATACTTGTGAATGCATATAAATATACATATGCAAAACCTGTGATTTTTAGGGTTCAGTTTGCCTTGGACTTTTGCAGGTCAGCACTGAATTCTCATGTCTAGGAACTTTGCCAGTTTCAGGCTAAGTATATTGTTTGTGTTTTAAAACTGATTATCCCATCCTCAGGGAATACCTTTCGTTCCACACAAACCAGGGCATTTAGTCACACTACTTAGTCCACTGGTGAAACCCATTGCAGCTGAAATAAGGGAAGATAAAAACTCATAGACAAGGGGAATAAATAAATGCTAAATCCCATAGACAAGGGGCATACACAAGTGCTAAATCCACACTTTCAGCTTGGCATGGGATAACAGAAATGTTTCAACTTTGAGACAAAAGGACATCATTATAATGCTCTCCATGGACATTGGAGACACTATAGGACATCCATTATAATGATGTCCTTTTGTCTCAAGTTGGGACCATTCAGCATTATGCTAAGTGAAATAAGGCAGACCATGAAAGACAAATACTATATGATCTCACCTATAAGTGGAACCTAATCAACAAAACAAACAAGCAAGCAAAATATAACCAGAGACATTGAAATAAAGAACAAAGTGACAGTAATGGAAAGGAGGGATAATGGGGGGGAAATAGGGGAAGGGTCATCAAAGAACATATATAAAGGACCCATGGACAAAGCCAAAGGAGGACAGGATCAAGAGTGGGAGGTGGGGATGGATGGGGAGGGAGGCGAGTGGTGGGGGGAAAATAGCAACTATACTTGAACAATTAAAAAATATATTTAAGCCTGGCTGGTGTAGCTCAGTGGATTGAGCACAGGCTGGGAATCAGAGGATCCCGGTTCAATTCCCAGTCGGAGCATATGCCTGGGTTGCAGGCCATGTCCCCAGTGAGGGCCATGTGAGAGGCAACCATACATTGCTTTCTTCCTCCCTTCTCCTCTCTCTGAAAATAAATAAATAAAATCTTAAAAAAATAAAATCTTTAAAAAAATATTTAAAAAAGGAGATCATTATACATCCTCATGACTAAAGCTTATTCATAACAGAGATCATGTCTTCCAACCAGAACACAAGATAGTATTAGAGGAATCTAAAGCCTGTTATGTACTAAGAGAACACACACACACACACACACACTGCAAGTCCAGATCAAATCCGGAATGTATTGACCTTATTTCCCCAAATAAAGTCCTGATGGAAGCAAAACCATGTCTATTTCCAAGCATAGAAATTGTTATTTTTATATACTATGTCTGAGTTTCAACCAAATATGATAAGGCACACAAACAGGAAGGTACAAAAAAAATTATCAAGAGACATAGTAATCAACAAAAGCAGACACACACATAACACATGTTAGCAATATGCTACAGCAAGTTTATGATAGCTAAGATCAAAATGCAGAAAAAGCATTTGACAAAATTCAACATCTCATGATAAAAACTCTCAGAAAAAGTATAGAAGGTACATACCTCAACATAATAAAGGCCCTATGAGAAGCCTACCACTATCATCATACTTAATGATGTTTTTATGCCAATTACTTTTTCTTATAAAAAACTTTAAAGACTACCTCCCCCCCAAAAAAAACCTGGTTAAAACTGATAAATTTAGTAAAATTGTAGGATATAAAATCAATGTACAAAAACTGGTGTGTGTATACACTAATTTTTCTTACTTTATCTTTCAAATATTTTATTGTTAGTCAAATATTATAAAATATTTGAAAGATAAAATAAGAAAGCAATCTCATTTACAATAGGATCAAAAATTAGAATTCTTAGGTTTAAATTTAACCAATTAAATGAAAATAACTGTTCCAAAGAAACTGAAATTTTAATTAATAACCTTTCCCCAAAGAAAATTCGAGAACCAAATAGTTTCACTGGCAAATTTTACCAAAAATATAAGGAAAAAAATAATACTGATCTTTGCAAGTTCTTTCATGATATAGAAGAGGAAGGAACACTTTTCAACAGATTTTATGAGTCCAGTATTAGATAGATATTAAAACAAGACAAAAACACAAGTAAAATTGTGTATATTTGTGTTTTTAGAACTATGATCTAATATACTTCATGATCATATATACAAAATTCTTCAAAAATGCAGATGAGTCCAATGCAATATTATATGACATAGAAAATGCAACAAAACCCACTGGCATATATTCTAGGAATGCAAGGCTGACTCAATATTTGAAATAGATCAAAGTTATTCATTATGTCAATAGACAAAAAGAAAAATATATAATAACACTCATAAGTACAGAATATATAAACCTTTGAAAATGTCAACATCTATTCATGATCAAACACTCAGCAAATGGTGAACAGAAGGAAAGTTCCTCAACCTAACAAAGAGCTTCTACAAACACTTGCATCTACTGCAGACTTAATGATAAAGTATTAAATAATGGCTTACCATCAGTAAAAAGGCAAGTGCATCCATTCTTTGCACTTCTATTCCTCATTGCAACAAAGTTTTAGACAGTGTAAAGGAGCAATACAAATAAAGCCTTCAGAATTAGAAACGAGAAAATAAATCTCTCTGTATTTTCAAACAACGTGATTTTTTGATGTAAAAATCCCAAGGAATCTACCAAAACTACACTAGAAATAATAAATGAGTTTAGCATGGTCACAGAACACCAAGGGCTGATCAACATGCAGAGCTACTTGAATTCTCACAAATTGCTGATGATGTTTTAAAATGGTCCAGGGATGTCCAACCTTTTGGCATCTCGGGGCCACACATTAAATACACTGTGATACATAATCACACACACACAAAAATCTAATAATATTTTAAGTAAAGTTACGATTTTGTGTTGGGCTGCATTCATAACCATCCTTGGCCATATGCAGCCTGTGGGCCCCAGTTGGACACCCTTGGAAAGCATACATGTATTTTTTATTCAAGCTCACTGATAAATACTTGTATATCAACTAGAGAGAGACAAGCTGAATTCTATTCTATTTTGCTTCAAGCATCCTAAAGTGTTTGTTTCAATTCATTTACTAAACTCGATGGAATTAGAACAGGCAACACTGTTTTCTTCTTTGACAAGAATATTGGGCTTAGGGAATAAATAATAAGTTTAGAAAACCAGTTATAAAATATACACATATATATTCATATCACTTCTGTCAGAACATCATCCTGCTAATGAGAAATATTTTGGAAAACCTTGTTGAACTATAGATACATCATGTTTATATTATGTTTCAGATCTACCAGTCTTATTTTCTTATCAAAAACTTGAGTAGAGGGGTAGGATTATGTTTATTATTCTCTAATTGTCTCCAATTTTTTTAATTGTTCCTTCACTCTTCTCTGTGCCTTAAGAGGCTGCCCTGTAGGAAATACATCATCTTTCCAGATCTTGCTCTTAATAGCTAGGTTAAATTGCATTTAAAAGCAAGATAAGAAGTAAATTCTTAGAACTGAAATACAAATTAAGAAGAAAGCAAAAAAAGTTTGATCCCTTGGTGTGCCCAAATTTCTTAGAATTCTCCAGAAGGATGAAAGATGTTCCCCTGTTGGCAATAGGGCCAAAGCTACATCTGAAAGCAAAGTGATTCATTAATGAAAAGATGAAAAGACCAGAGCAGGAAGTAATTACAAAACATTTAAAAGTAATGACCTCAGTGTTTTCAAATATCCATGATTTCTAAATATTAGTTAACATTTCAGTATTTTCTGTTTCAGCATAAAATAATAAGAGCTGTGCTTTACTTAACTCTGCATCACATTATGATTTTCATATAAACATCACCTATAAGCCTCTTATTGTCTTGGAAGTTCTAGGTTACCAAATGGATTTTTCAGAGAATGAAAGAAAGCTGGGACAGCCCAGCTGGTGTAGCTCAGTGGATTGAGCGCGGGCTGGGAACCAAAGTGTCCTGGTTCAATTCCCAGTTGGGGCACATGCCTGGGTTGCGGGCCAGTCCCCAGTGAGGCCCATGTGAGAGGCAACCATACATTGCTCTTTCTCCTTCCCTTCTCCTCTCTCTAAAACTAACTAAATAAATAAAAAGAAAGCTGGGACAGACAACACACTGTTCAAGAGCAGCACAGGGTCATAGGTGGAACAGGCAGCTCTCAACCCCCCTCCTATCTGGTTCCAAATCCAGTTTCCTTTTGATTTTCCCATTTTTCAGTTTCCGCTAGGTTCATTTACAAAAATGCACTCCTCTAAAACCTGGTTACAACATCGGAAACTTTGCACACAAACCTAGGGTTATATGTGTGGACAAAAAAGGGGCCTCATACTAAACCTGACACACTCAGGGACCGCAGGCAACCACCCAGGATTGTCTGAAACCAAAACTTTCTAACTTAGAGCAGGTCATGGACACGGTCAACAGTGCGGTGATGGGGACGGGAGACGGGGAGGAGTGAAGGTGGAAGAGGGTATGGGGGGATAAATGATGATGAAAAAGATTAAATCTAAGACAAGATATGTAAAATCTTTGTGAAAAATAACAAAAATTTATTGTAAGTCAAAAAATAAAAATAAAAAAAGCAGGCCATGAGGGGCTGTGATGTCCTGGGCTGGTATCTTTCCTGACAAAGGTCAGTCTTGTCTTTAACTGAGTCTGTCTATTATCTTTTTGCATCTGTGATAACATATCTTTGGAATGTCAGGGTAATTCCCCCACCCCCCTGCCTCCTCCCTCCCCAACCCTCCTCAGGGTGCAACCACACACCAGAGCAGAAACCACAAACCCGTCATTGTTATTCTCATGTTAATTGCTGACAGTTAGCCGTCCTACACCCACCATGTAAAAGTGTGGGTCTATTCCTTTTACTTTTTATCCAGTCTCAGAGATTTCCCAGCTTTGCTTTCTCCCACCTCTCTCAACTACCAGCCATAAATTTCCAGTAACCTCTTCCATCTCTTCCTTTGATTCTAAAGATAAAATAAGGTACAAAACTGTCATTCTCTGGAGCATTTTCTCAATCTGTTGCGATTTTGGCTTCCTGGCAACTGTTGTCAGTTTGGCTCAAATAAACTCATAAAAAATCTTACAGCTTTGGGTGTGTCTTATATTGACACATGTATTTCAATAAAAATTAATTTGGTTTATGATTTATTAATGTTATGAATTTGATAATTACATCTTTTAAAGGAAATTGCTGATCTTTACAATTCATCAGAAATCTATTTTAACAAAGAGCTATGTATGTTGCAGAGTAATTCGTTGAGGTCGCCACTGGGACCTAGAAGTTTTTTGCTGTTTTTTTTATTTTCCCTTAACTATATTCTGCCTTTTCAAATATTTTACAAACTTCAGAAGAGAGAATGAAATGCCATTTTTTTCCTTTATATTCTCCCAAATGTGTCTACCACAGTATTATGCACACAATGGGGAACCGATTTACTTTGCTGACTAAATGATATCATCATATAGTAAAAGTTTCTTTTCTTCACAGCAATTAAAGCCAAAGAATGCCTAAAAGTTGTCATGAAGCTTCCAAATAAGACCTGCTTGGTAATGGTGATTAATAACAGAAATCATTAGTTACTGCATGATTCAGGGAATGCTAATGAATAAAAAGCATATTTTGACTAAGTCATTTTCTGACATGTTCTTGGTAATAAGTGTGAGAGTGGGTTCAAAGTCATTTTACTTATTAGAAAAGGAAAAGCAATTCTAATGCATAGAAAAGAAAGCTTTGCAATCTGCCAGGAATTTTAATTTCTAAGCTGACAATGTTTTAGCACTTATATATGATAACAGCTGTTATATTATACACACACACTAGTCACCTATTAGCTGCTTGCTTTCCCACCAGTCAAAGGTGAAATACATACGGGTAACAGTAATGTGAAAAATGCAATGCAGCTTTGAACTTTGATCAAATTTCAATGTTATCAAATTATATTCAACTGACGTGCTGATGGCAATGTTCCAGATTTCCATATCTAATATCATTCTGTTCAAAAGTCATTTTCCTCTGCTAGGGAAATAGGAAATGAAGTGGTTTAATTTAATTGAATACCTGATAAAAATAATCAATGATACTTCAGGTTCCATATGAAAATGAAAAGGTGGAAATGCTTTTCTACTTCTAGAGACACAGCAGAAAATTAAATGATGGGGTGGAGTAGGAAATAGTTTGTAGATCGCTCTCTGCCACTAAGACCCAGTCACTAAAACTCGTCTCACTAACTAAACCAGGGAAAAGAAATGGAACCAAGGTCCCAGTTGGAGGAAATAACTACCCAAATGTTAGCTGTTGGATACATTTGTTTTTGTTCGATATCTGCTGACCAAAACTTTGACTTGTTTTGAGAACTTAAAAAATAGGGGTAGGGAGGGATTAGCAGATGTACTAGGGAAGGAGAAACAATTTTACATGGTCTGTGGAGCAAGATAAACAGGGTAGGGGCTTAAACTGAAATCCCGGAAAGCAACCACAGTGACCAGGTGTGAGAAATCTGTCACGTTTCATGAAATTTTAGCATATTCATGGCACTGGCTGCTCTGCTTCAAAGCTGAACGTTTTGAATCAGGAGAAGCCCTAGAAGTAAGGGAGAGAGGAACTGATAAATGAAAATTCCTGTTTTTCTATCCATAAAGTGAAGAAAGACCCTTCAGGATCACTGCTCCTGCTACAGAGGTGATTCTTAGGGCACCTTAGTCTCATAATGTAGAAGGTTGCTCTCCAAAGTTGCAGGTCAGAAGTGAATTCAGCTCTAGAAAGTGATACAAAAGATAGGACTTTAAAACTCAGAGGTGAGTCTAGTTTTACATCATTGGTAGATTGGTAGCAAGCTGAAGTAATGAAGTTCAAACTCTTGGACAGTCAATACGTAAATGTATCTGACTATACACTGTTTTGCCACACTGTAAACGTAACTAATGCCGCTCACTAAACTAACACCCAACCAGCTCCTCTGCTTTACTCCTTGTTCCGTGAATATGTTTTTACCTCTTTCCGGCATGCACTAACTCCAGTCATTGGCTAGGAAGATATATAGTTATCTGATTTATACTTAGATCCAAGAAGATGGCCCTGAATTATGTTTTAAAAATAATTGAAAATTGATCAGTCTCTCAAATGCACCAACACTGTATCTTCTGGAATTTCTCGTGTTCTGTTTCAGTCATCCCCATCTCTTTTAAGGCTGTGAGATACCTGAAAAAAGGTCCATGACTTATTCATGTTTTAAAATCCCACGTTTAGCACACGTATGCTTGACATAGTCAATAAATATTTATTAATAACTATTTAATTTACTGTCTTGAAATCTGGTTTGGTGTATATAGTCTTTAAAATGTACCTTTATATATTAGAAAATTAGAATTAGAATTTATTTTTCACCATTGTCATTTTAGTAGAAGTCAAACTATGTTGACGTGAGCATATAGTTTTCTCTTTTTTTCTATTGTATCTCTATGTTATAGTTTAATATGCTCCTCTATGTATGCGTGTGTATGTATATAATATTAGGCTATGTCTCATTCATTCTGTTAAAAGGTATTAATGATTTTAAGACTTTTTGTGGCAGGAATGGTTATGGTTTTACTATGATGTGTCAAATGTTTTTTTTTTTTCAGAGCATTATTTATCATACGAAGGCTAATTGGTCTCATGAATATAAGGTTTGATGTCTGTATCAATTCAGCAATATCCTCAGTCATTATCTCCTTTAGCCTGGCTTTCCTCTATGTTTTTTCCCCCTCTCAATAATCTTTTCCTAGCAATCGATTAGATGCATCTTGATTTTTTTAATTTTATCATATCTTTTAGCATCTTATATAATATCTTATTATTTGTATTTCTGCTCCAGTCTGTGTCTTTGTCAATTTTCTAATCTATTAAATTTTTATATTTTTTAGTATTTTTTATAAACACTAAATTGTGTCTGATTGTTTTTTATAGTGTTTTCCCTCTTACCCAAAGTTTCAATTCCTCCTTTTATTTGAATAAATGTAGTAAACATACATATTTTTAATTCTCTATGTAATGCATGCAAATTAAGCATTCTTTGCTGTGGATTTTTAAAAAATTCTTATTCATGCTAATTGTTGTCTCTGTGTTTTACAAGTGAGTTCATATCACATCATGTTTTAAAATAATTCATCCAAAGCCTTTCTCTGTCCTTTGCCAGGTGCTGGTGGGGGCGGTGAGGGAGGTGGTTGCTAAAACTCCTGGAACACTTCAGCTTCAATTTTTTAATTGAATCTTTTGAACCACATGGATGGTAATTCAGCCTCTCATTAATGGAAGGCAGCATTATGGTAAGAATTATCAAGGGAGTTTTCAGATTTCCTCACATCTTCACACCCTTCAGCCTCAAGGTTATAGCAGGCAAGGATGTAAATAGTGTTGCTCTGTGTGTGTGGGTTTCAGCCTAGATTTTTCCCAATGAATTCGGCTTTACAAATGGCCTCTTGCAAAGTGCATTAAAATGACAAATTCTAGGGATTGGCTGGTGCCCTCTGCACATCCAGAGGTATCCTACCTATCTGGATTCATGCTTTTTCATTGTTTCTAGTATTTAAGGATTTGCCTTAATGTCCTATTAGCTTAACTATGCATTTTAAAATGTGGAAATTATACTTTTTGCTTTTTTTCCCCTGTTTTATTTTGTCTGTTCTCCCTATATCAAATTTGTAATTTTGCAGGGAGAGTGAACAAGTTTTAGCTAATTTACCTGAACAACCAATTCCCAAAAGTTACCTTTTTGTATTATCATCTTTTATATATAATATGATCGAAGACAAAATATGTCATTTCAACCCCTTCCAGGTATTCTCCTTACAGCTGAAATTGTTCTGTCTCCCAAGCAACATCCCACATTGAAATTGATTAGTTCTAGCCATTCATTTATTTATTTACTTGCATCTATTTGACATCACCACAAACTCCTAATTTTGTAGACTAATTAATTTATAGCATTAATCAATCTGATTATGCACTTCCAATGAGCAAATGAGGATATTTATCATTATTAATTTTAATTAATGAGATTTACTTTTCATCTGTTGTAAATGTAAACATGCCTCCTGATAAGAAACACTTTTCTAAAAAGACATTTCTATATCAAATTCTAATATAAATGACTACCTTGCTGAACAGATTTTTTTCCTGAAAATTCTGTATCTCAGTAATAGACAATAATTGTTGAAAATAAATCTTTGTTTTCCCACATTGAATTTATGGCAAGGTCCTGATATTTAAAGTTTGATGACAATTTATTTTTTAGTATCATTATTTTTATAAATATATATTTCTTCAGATTTTATTTTATTTTTTAGAGAGAGGAGAAGGAAGGGAGAAAGAGAGGGAGAGAAACAGCAATGTATGGTTGCCTCTCACTGGGGACCTGGCCCACAACCCAGGCATGTGCCCTGATTGGGAACTGAATCGGCAACCCTTTGATTCCCAGCCTGCACTCAATCCACTGAGCTACACCAGCTAGGGCTATTTTTTCTTATCACTGATACAAAGATCTAGTATTTAAATTGTGACCCAATGAAAATGGATACTTGTTTTCACTTTTAAGTGATTTGAAAATAGCATGTTTAGCAATACATGGGATAATTGGCTCAGACTGATATCTTTTCTAGTCCAGAGTCCATCAACACTTTAAATAGCTCAATAACAAATGTAAAATGCAGAATGAATATATAATTTTAGATTAATTAAACCATGAACTATAGTTAAGCTTATATTAAATCAATAACTTCTTTTATATCTGTGAAATAGAGTTCAGCCTTCTTTTTATCATATTTCTGTTGCCTATTATCATTACAAAGCATTACTCTCAACATCATTTAGAAGGATAAATGAATAATATTGACTTACTTGATCATCAGTTTAATAATATAAATTATATTTTTCATAAAACATGAGCTTCAGAATGCTTATTTGAAATTCGCTATTAAAAAGTAGCACACTTTTTTTTTTTGTCTCACAGGATTCTATGAAATACTTTTTTAGAATCTCTTATTTCTGATGGATTATTATTTTTCAAGCTCCATAAGAAGAAAACAAAATATGTTCCTAATAGGTCTGGGGATTAGTGTTATAAAACACCACATAATGTCTATCAGTATACTTGCCAATAATGTATCATTTTATGTGTCTACACAAGGCAACTTTTTGGCCCTCCTATGGCTGGCACATGCAAACATCTTCTGCTATGAAAGGGTAAAGAAGATTCATATTAATTTTAAATTACGGAATTTGGAATGAAGTAGCTACCTGGGAGAGGACTGGGTTGAGACTATGGCCCCTTTCCTGCAGTTCTTAGAGCATTTATTATAATGCAGATTATGACTGAGATCACTGAGTGGCACAAAGTCTACCTACATGAGGAAGAAAACTGGGTCCCTGAGCTCACTCTGGGCTCTGAACAGTTGAGGGTCTACACACTTTTGAGTTCAACATGTGACTAAGTCAAAAATATAGCCTCATCTGGTCTCCATATCACATGTGCTTGCTTTCCGTATGATAGCAGTGCTTCTGAGTGACCTTTATGAAATAATGACAGTGAAATACATTATCATATTTCATATGGCCCAGAGCAGTACAGCATGCAAGCGTACACATACTTTAGATACATATGAGGGCTGTCCAGAAAGTAACCAGTTATGAAAATAGAAACGTTTATTGAAGAAGATAGAAGATAGAAGAAACACTTTACCTAGGGCAATGGCGCCTCAGTCCCCTTCCAAGTTAGGACCTTCTTGAGGAACCCTGGTTCATGGGTAGCAGTTTGGATCAAGTCATTAGCAACTGCAGCACGATGATCCTTTAGCTCTGGGAGCAGACGCCACAGAACAATTTTTGCCACAACACAATGCATGCCAAGATCCTGCATCAACATCTCACACACAGTAGTTTTGGAACCCCCAGATCAGCTTCTAGTTCTTGCACTGTCAGTGGCCGATCTTTGTTTTTTGCAGTCCGTACACATTCAACATTCTCAGGTGTTCGGCTTGTTGCAAGCCTTCCAGAATATGAATCACTTTCAACAGATTCTTAACCATCTTTGAAGCATTTGTGGTACACTTTTATTTGTGCTGCACTCATTGCATTATCCTCGAAAGCCTTCTGAATCATCCGAATATTTTCCATGGAGAAAAGAATATTCAGTTAACCCAAATTTGATGCAGATTCATGGTTTCACTTACTCAGTCATTTTGATTGTGACAGCCACACAGTACACATGCTCACTCAAAAGCATCTACCATCCCCACTGACTAGTACAGTGAAATCGTCATTGTTCATGCATGAGTACTCCAGCCCATTCTCTGTGGCTGCCAGTTTATGTCAATGTCATGCAAACCATTCTCATTATATTAACAATGGCTGGAGTTTTTTGAGACAGACCTCCTGAATGTGTGTAAGTGTGTTTGTACACAAACATACAAAATTTATTTTAAACCAAGGGTGTCCAACCTTTTGGCATCTCTGCACCACACTGGAAGAAGAAGAGTTGTATTGGACCACACATTAAATACATTGTGACACAAAATCACAAAAAATTCTCATAATGTTTTAAACAAATTTACGATTTTGTGTTGGGCCACATTCACAGCCATCCATTGGACACCCCTGTTTTAAAATTGCATCACTTTCTATTTTTTCCTATTATTTAAAATGTTATGGTAATAAACTGGGAATATATACCTTTGCACATACAAATTTTTATACATTGATTTCCAGAAATGAAACCGTGGCACTGCTGAATATGAAAGACAGCTTAATTCAATATACATTTCCATTCTAACATGTGTGCTTCTTATTTACTATTTTTTCTACTTATTTAGAAATGGACACATTCAATTTACTTTCTGATTGGAAATATAAGTCTCACAAAGTTCCTTAAACTATTTCCACTACCTAGAATATACAAATTCTGCATTGTGGTATTTCAGATTTTTTTTTTAGAACCCATTTCAAATGAAACAGTTTAGATTTTTGTTTCCAAGAAACACATATTGAATACAATTTGTTTGGCACTCAAATGAGTGACTCATGCATTATGCCACCACTTCTATATATAACTACAGATATATGCAGGTGACTTGTTGAAAGTAAAAATCGTGAGTTTTTCATACATATTTCACAAAAGTGTTTCATGAAGGCATGGTCATTCTTTGTTGGTTTTCACAAAAATGGAAAAGTTAAACACTTTTTATTGACTGAGGTCTTGCTGAAATCGTTCTAGCTTTGAAGGGGGATCTGCCTTTCAAGTACTCATATATGTGCAGCTAAATACTCCTTTTGTCCAGCTGTCCTCTGAGGAATGCTGATAAATCTTTTATGAATTGCCCACTCTGGGATCCTGAGTCCATATGCTTGACCCATGGACATATCCCTACCACTACTCATCTTTCTCTTGCTTGCTTGTTTCC
The DNA here is from genome assembly GCA_004026765.1 of Micronycteris hirsuta. Classification (NCBI taxonomy): domain Eukaryota; kingdom Metazoa; phylum Chordata; class Mammalia; order Chiroptera; family Phyllostomidae; genus Micronycteris; species Micronycteris hirsuta. The sequence goes on along the minus strand of PVJI01007909.1, from coordinate 44,734 downwards.
CTTGTTTTAGGTGATCTCTCTAAAGTTAACAACATGCCTCATTTTCAGAATCAGATGTCCTTCTATCTGGTTAGTTATCTAATTGAGAACTTTATCTGTCCCATCACTCTACAATGAGTGACCCCGACACCATCAATCTTAGTGGAATTTACTTAAAAAAATGTTTCATAGAATCGACACCGATCATTTGGATAATTAACAGACTTGTAATATCTTATATTTTCTGGTAATTTCTAAGTTAGTAGACACACCACAGAACAGTGTGAATTATACTGGATGAGTGATGAATACTCGTTCCAGTCTATCTGCAACATTGTAAGAACTGTATAATGTTAAGCAAGACAAATAAGCTTTCTAAACTGAGGCCTCTTTGGCTGGTGTGGCTCAGTGGATTGAGTGCTGCCGGCCTGCGAACCAAGGGTCGCTGGTTTGATTCCCAGTCAGTGCACATGCCTGGGTTGCAGGCCAGGTCCCCAGTAGGGGGTGCACAAAATACAACCACACATTGATGTTTCTCTCCACCTCTTTCTCTCTCCCTTACCCTCTCTCTAAAAACAATAAGTAAATAAATATATAAATAACCTTTAAAAATAAATAAATAAACTGAGGCCTATAAATTGGTGAACACATTGATCTGTGTACATCCTAAGCTAACTGGGAAGACTAAATAAGAAGAACCTTCGTATTAGTAACTATTTTACAAGAACTGTTCTAAATGCCTAATGAAAATTTGGCAATTAGAAAGAATTTTCCCCCTATTTTTTGGAAATAAGAAATTAAGACTAAAAGTTGAGCCCTGGCTGGTGTAGTTCAGTGTACTGAGCGCGGGCTGGGAACCAAAGGTTCTATTCCCCGTCAGGGCACATGCCTGGGTTGCAGGCCAGGTCCCCAGTGAGGGCCATGTGAGAGGCAACCATACATTGCTGTTTCTTTCCCTCTTTGTCTCCCTCCCTTCCCCTCTGTCTAAAAAATAAATAAAAATCTTTAAAAAAAACCTCTAAAAGTTGAATGATTTATATAAAATATTGAATCAGAACAAGACCTAGAGTTTCAGATTTCTCTTCTGTTTTGGATTTCCTTGCGCAAAAAAGTAGGAGGTATGCCTGGCTCTATCACAGAGCTTCACAGACATTGCAATTAGATTATATTTGATAATGACCAAGATGGTAGCTAAACGTTATAAAGTATTGAGAAATTTGCTTGACTTATAAAAGAATTTTAACTTCTCATCTCCATATATGCACATAAAATTAATAAAATAAATTTGTTAAAACAAATACTGAGGCTCTAAAAATATTGTCCAATAATAAAAAATATATCAATTCATTCTGCATTTTCATCTATAGGAATGTTCTGACATACTGGCATCATTGCATTAATATCTCTTCTCAAAGGAACAGAAAGCGGTCTTTTAAAGCTCATCTGTTAAAGGTGACTGCACACTGATGGAAAGGTGCCATTTGCCCTACCACATTAAAGTCCTCCGTCGTTTTTCTCTTCATATGCCAAACGCTGACCCAGAAGCCAAGCTGTGAACCACAGTTCCCCACAGCAGCAGCTGGCTCCTTGGCAGCCTCATTAAGTGGCTGCAGTGTCCCTTTAATAACGTCTGCAGGTCTCACACATCATTATGCTGCTGATGGCTGCTCTGGACTCTTGTGTCCTTCAGTTTCCCTCATCCCCTTGACTGATACGTTTTCACCGATTTTACTCATTTTACTAATTTATTAATTAGGAAATTATCACTTGGTCCTTGTACACATGAAGAACCAGCCATGGACAAAATGAAACCTGTAATTATTTTCTACCACAATCCATTGTATGGTAAGAGTAGTTATTTAAATCTCAACATGGAAAAATGCATTTTCTCACCACCAGTTCCCAAACTAAAATAAATACAAATTTATATGATTTACATGCAGTGATAATAATCAGATAAAATCTCTCCTTGAGAAGGACATGCATAATTCCTAACCATAGGAAAAGAAAAACTATCACATTCATTTGTTGGGATTTTTTTTTCTTTCTGTTAAATCAATTACTAAGGTATCCGTGAATTCGTAACACTTAGGAGAAGAGTGAAAAACAGATAAACCTGTCAGTACATTAATCATGTGACTTTAAATGTTGACTAGGCAAATGGGCAAACATATCCTTCCACTGCCTGTCTACTGAGATTATGTATGGAATTATGTGTAGTAGTGAATGACTGGACAGGTGGTCAATGGCCTAGAAAGAAAAGACCAGATATTAAAGGGAGAATGTTTGGCATAAAGACATGAGATCACATGTAAGACAAAAACAGAGATTTGTTCTCACAAAAATAGTATGTTTGCCTTTCCTGTCTCTAAGGCCCCAGGGTGTGCCACTCTTCTCAAGCTTAAGATATGTTTGCCCTGTGGTGTGGATCTCACAGAATATCACAAACATCACATCCAACCAGGGGACCCAACATACAGCAAAGGAGGTGTGACATGAGCCAATGAACACAGAATAATCTACTCATTTCACCCAGAACCTGGGCACCTAAGTGCATTGAAACAGCCTGTTGAAGATGAAGCTGAATTACTAGTTCAGATGGAATATCACCTCCCAGGAACAAATATATACATAGAGCCAAAGAACTTTCTATGCCACTGTATTCTAGTAGGAAAAATACATGGATCTGGGAACCAAGGGGTAGAAGTAAAAGCGACCCCACATATCTGTGTTCTGCGGAGTCTGATGCCCTCTTCTCCAAAGGAAGAACGCCTTCACCAGGAGATACAACAAAAGTCCCATTGAATATAATCAATCTATAGCTGTTGCCTGCAGATCTAGTAAGTTTTTATCTTATACTGAATAGTGTGGACTACACATTATAGAAATTGAGTCTGGTATCATTCATTTATTAGTGTTGATTCTTGATATAGAAGTTAGGTGATTAGCCTATGACTTAGATTCTGCAGAGGTTTGATCTTATGCTTTGTTGGAGTGTGTTGTGTAATGTTGGGCTGTTTACCAAGTCCATTTAACTTATTTGGACTCAGATGTCAGGCTCCATTTCGCCGTCACACTCTGGAGCTGAAGTCCCTGCTCTGGCCTTCCAGCCTTTCACCAGTCCCTTCGCAATGCACCGGCGTCTCCCTGACAAACGTGGACTCCGTGCTCAACCAGGAATTTGAAAGAAGGTTAAACAAAGATATGGGGTTATCTTCTGTGGGAGAGTCTTTTCAGGATCTCTTCCCTTAATTTGCAACTGATTTGACAGGCCCAGATTCTGGTACTTCCAACCAAAGCACTCACACCCCCTATTTCACACATGTTGTTCAGATGTAGGGGTGTCCTCGGGAAAAAAAGCCATGCAGATGTCAACGGAACCCAATGAGCTACCTTTCTCTCATGGACAAAATGCCCTTCAGTTTCAGCCTTTGTTGAACACTCTTCCATACCATTATATACTTTTTCTGTTAAATATTTTATCTAGAATGTATAACTTTTATAAGTATTATTGGATAGAACTATTTCTCAATTAGCCTAATGTGTCAGTTATTTGTGTTTTATTATTCTATTTGTCTTCTCTATAATTTTGAATTCAACTTGAATATAGAAAGCAATTTTTGTATTTTTGAAGGTAAAATTAATTTAGGAAATTGGTTATCCACATGATGGAATATTTGAAGCCAAAGAGTAGGAGGAAGTATGGCAAACCAGAATTTACCCCATCCAGGCTAGGGATGATAACTTTGGAGACAGAGTTATAGGAACCCAGTGCTGGTCTTACCCAGCAGAAGCAGAGATTATGTTGGGCCACTCTGGCAAGATTTGAACCATAAAGGAGACTTGGCTGTTTCCAAATAGATTGCCTGGATCAGAGAGAGAGAGACAGACAGACAGACAGACAGACAGACATAGGCTTTTCTCTTCCTCCCATTCTTAAGTTCCCATAAGTGCCTTCCATTGGCTAAATCAGCAGGAAGTTGACTAATAAGACAACCTATGAAACAGAAATGGAGTCTACAGAAAATACTGAGCAGAAGAGGGTATTGGCAAGGAAGAGATCTGAGGTCAAATTATAATAGAAGTCATTCACAGTACTTTTTTAAAAAAATATTTTTGTGATTATCGAAGAAAATAAAAGTTGCATGTTGAATTTATATAAATCTAAAATCATGAAATAGCTTTTTATCCCTCCTAGATAATACACATGATTGTCAACATTTTGACATTGTATATATTTATGAATTGTCAGGCTTATGTGTTTCATGATTTTAATATTGTCTCATTTATTTTAGCTCTACTGTATATTACAATTATTTATTAAGCCAGTATTTATTTATATGTATAACATGTGTACACCATTTTTTGCTGTTTATTTTTTTCTTGTACCTCACAACCTCAGTGGATATATCTTTATATCACATGTAAGTGTTTTAGAATTTCTTTAGTGAGATTCTTCATGTGGCAAATAATTTCATTCTGAAAATATTTTTAACCCTGATTTTTGAAAAGTTCTTTCAAAAGGGATAGAATGTTTGACTTTTAGTTACTTTTTTGTTTGTTTGTTTCGGCACACTAAAAATGGCATTCCATTGTTGTCTGGCTTCCATTGTCAATATTGAACAGCATGCTGTCAGTCTACCTTTTGCTCTGTTCAAGCAAATAAATATGAAAATGCGTCAATAAATATAATTTACAAAATATATAACTGTAGGATCTTACACCTGGACCTGCCTGAGACATATACACTCACAGATTAGTTGAGTTTACATCATATAAAAAGAAAGGATTTGTCTGAAGCGAGAGCTTTTAAAGTTGTACATCTTTTATTTGTAATGTAATCTCATATATACGGTTCTACCCACTGGTCTTTCCACTGCTATGCTGGTCAAGTAAAACCTGAGCTAGTGTGAAAGTTGTTACTGTACACTAAAATGATCTAATTTCCCCCCTTGAGTAATTTTAGATATTTGATGCATTTATGTATATAAATGCAGAATGAGCATGCTATAATTTGTGGAGGAAACAGCAATGCTAAAGAGTTAGCTTTTATTTTCCCATATGTCTGTTTAAAATTTACCCCACTTTCCAATCGCCATTATTTTAAGAAATAATTTTACCAAAATAAAAGAGTTTGCCATGTAAAATAATACCAGATAGCTATAATCCTTTTAGAACTTTCTTTTAGTCACCAACTCATTTTCATTTACATCAGGATTTTTTTTAACAGAGTACAGCAGAAAAAATACTAGACTGATATAAATATCCCCAAATACATTTTGTTAAATAAATGTGAAATTGACATTGACTATGAGGGATATTGCCAAATTACAGGATGTCCAGAAGCATTAATCCAAAAATCACTTAGGAAGTAACTCATAAGAAATGTCTTTAGTCTTTAGTCCTACAGGTGGGTGAGACTGATACTTTCTTACCCACATTATAATCTTCTAACTAATGAAATTATAGCAATTTTTCATGTAAAACAAACTATATACATGTGTATAAACATGCAAAGCATTGAGGTATTATGAAGAATATAAACTAAAAATACTTTTTATTCTTAATGTCTGATAAATATTTCTCAATTATATTATCCTGGTAACCACAGGTGGAAAGCTGGGTATGGCTTGGTATAATGCCCTAGAATGTTACATGCAATTTGTGATAAAATGTTCTGAATCAAAATTTCTATAAAATTATTCAGCCAGTTACATTGGTTTTCTAGTTGCTAGGTCACGAAAACACTATGAATGAAATATGTCAAATAAGTTTCTATTTGCCTTCCTACTCTGAAAGACTGTTGCTGGCAAGAGCTCCATTTTGGGCAGACATGTGAGGTAAAATAGTAATAAGCCAATTCTTCAATAGATAGCACATTCATTTATATTTCTATAAAAATTGGTAATGAATCATTCAAATTTTCTTTCAGTTCTTATGTACAAGTGAATTTTAACCATAGCTAACATTTGTTATGTACTTTTTTTTTTTTTTTTAATATCAATGTGTGGTTGCCTCTCGCACACCCCATACTGGGGACCTGGCCTGCAACCTAGGCATGTGCCCTGACTGGGAATTGAATGGGCAACCCTTTGGTTAACAGTCCATGCTCAATGCACTGAGCTACACCAGTCAGGGTTTGTATTTTGTTTTCTTACATATTTTGCAAATATTATTTATCAATGCAACTGGAACTCCTTTGGAAAAAATGTTAATTGTTAATATCTAAAGCACCTTAGATGAATCATTTATACAAAATGTGGTAATTTTATTCACGTTACTAAAGATCAATTTAGCAAAAAATTATGCTACCAAATTCCAGGTAATGGGGCTTAAATCAGGGTCAGCTAGGATGCTTTTTGAAATGGGAGGAGGGAGAATTGATAGATAATAGGTAGGTAGACAGACAGAGATTGAAAGTCACGGTCTCTTTTATCTTTGATTATTTTGTGCTCACATGATCTAAAATAGCCATAGTCAGCTTGAAGCAAGAACCATTTTATAAACAAAATCAAAACTTTAGAGACAGCCAATCTTCACACTCTTGGTGCCTTTCTGCTTTGTTCCACAAACCACTGAATATTAAACCTGAAGCCATCATAGCCAGGCTGGGGATTGGTTGGGTTGTTTCTTCATTTTGTTTTGTTTTGTCAAATGTGAGATTATATGTTTGTTATCATTTAACTTATTTTGTTATATTTTCCATTGACTGAAAAGTATGACAATTCACTCACCTCAGTAAAGGAATGAGGAAGCAATGAATCAACGGGCATAAGGAACTAAATGAAGTTCCTCAGTTACTCAGGATGTATTCCAGGTATAAACCTAAGTTGCCTTCATCTAAATCCTATTACACCATGGGAGCTAGTTAACATATATATATATATACCCAGAGTGGAGATTTTTTAGTAGTATTGAAAATTCAACAACCCTTCACAATAAAATCTTGGAAAGTTTAATTGCAAGATGAAAAACGATCATTATAGCATGTCCTCAGACCATTTAAAAGTAGGTGATAAAATTGGCATCTTAATTCATGTGGGATGATTCTTAATGCAAATAAAAGTATTCTGAATCTGGATTACAATCCTGCTACAAAAGAATAAAAGTTTTCTTATGCAAATATCTTGGTTTGCTGTAAGGATATCCAATGCTTGAAACACTAAACAATATTTTCTCATTAGCTTTAAATAAATAAATTGTTTTTTGTATATTTTTTCTTGGAAACTAGGAATTGTAAAAAAAATAGAAAATTTAGTTTGCTTTTAGAGATTCACAAATATTTCAGTGAATCATTGCTATAAATTTTTAATCCTGATCTAAGGTAAAAAGTTCTATTTATTAATGGTCTCCTATTATTTCATCACTCTTCAATAAAGCTTTTGTGTATTTAAAATCTGAGACTTTTTCAAATAATAGACATAATAATAAGGTTTTGGGGGTTTGTTTCTTTTTAAACAGTTGGAAGTAATATGTAAAGGACAGTGACAAAATCATTTGACAAATTCATTTAAGAATATTCACCAAATTAACTGGTTTTATATTTTTTCTGTTGTAATTAAACAACTGCCTTCAGTCCATTACAAAAACTTTTTTTACATGAAATGTAACTAATTTGAAGATCAAGATTAAAACTTTTTTAAAAATATATTTACTAGATCAGTCTACTAATTTTCCATCTGTTTTGCTATCTTAATTTTTGTTTCCAATCAAAAGTTTGTTCCATGAAATAAAAATATTTATTATGTTCTCTTCATAAGGATAGTGGAAAGTTTTTGAAAAATATGTTAGCAGAGAATCTAGAGAATTTGGCTTGTAAATAAGAAAAGATATCTTGAGTCTGCAGGTTGGGTCTTTGAGTACTGCAACTCTCTCCCTGGCTTTTCCTGGAACCAATATAAATATTGCAGATTTCAGTTTCTTCTGCTGTGCTAGCTGGTAGGACCACTTGGAAATCACTTTCTTCTGAAAGAGGATGGGGCTCATTTATGTGGTGACTCAGTGAAGTAGCTGGGAATCATGACTATCTGAACAAACTTCTCTTTCTAGATCTCTTTGCTCTTTGATAATAGCAAGGATGTCAAGATATCCTCAAGAAGTTGAAATATCAACAATTAGCACATTTTAAAATTCATGAAAACTGAGCTCAATGAATATTTTTGAAATATCACAAGAGTCTTTTCATTATTCATGACTGCAGTTAGCTAAATAAAATGGCCACCCTGAGACACCAGCTTCTAAACATAGGAACCTGTAAATGTTACCTTAAAAAATGGGGAGGAGGATCATCACAGATATGATTAAAGATCTTGAAACCGGAATAATTATTCTGGATTATCAGAGTAGGGCCTGATACTAAAACTATCTTTTTAAGAGGTAGGCAGAAGGAGATTTGACACAGACAGAAGACAATGCAATTGCAGAAGCAGAGACCGGAGGATGTGGCCGCAAGCCAGAGAATGCCGGCAGCCAGCAGCACTGGACAGAACAAGGAAGGGATCTCCCCTAGAGCCTCCAGAGAAAGCACAGCCCTGCTGTTGTCTTGATTACAGCAGAGAGATATTGATTTTGGATTTACGGCCTCCAGAATGGTGGGAGAATGAACTTCTGTTGTTTTAAGCCATCAAATCTATAGTAATTAGCTACAGAAGCCCCAGGATATTGATAAAATTATATATTCACAATAAAGAAACAGACCATGAGTTCTTTTACAAGGTCATGTACGCCACTATATTTACATCTAATTTTAAGGGAAGACAGCTGTCTGTGTCGATCATTCTATGGGAATTATCAATTTGGAAACCCTAGGAGCTGCCCACACAGAGAGATAATGAATACTCCATTTCCATTCCGTGTGTTAAAGTACCTCAAGTCACTCAAGTACCTCACAAATTCAATTATTAATTTGATCTCATTTCCAGAGTTACCTTCGTTGTAATGGTTTTATTGTTCATGTATAATTTAAGTAAATGTATTCCAGTTCGGATTTATAAGATTACTTTTTATCGTGATTATTTTGTATTCACATAAACTCTCTTCTGCCTTTAAAGAGTTAAATTTATAGCAGAAATATTATAAATATGCACATACCATTCATATGGAAATTGGTTTACACTGACAAGGACCAGTGACTGAACTGTTTACAGCCTTGGTTTGATTCTGACTGACAGGAGTAATGTGAATAATATGTGCATATTTACAAACCCCCTGATATAAAGTGTATGCCCTTTACAATGAAGGAGAGTTTGTGTGGACACAAAATAAAAATCACAAAAAAAGTAACTTTATGACTCCAAAGTAGAATATATTTACCTAAATTACACATGAAAGATAAGGATAGGAGACTATAAATCCTCAGTGATAAACTTCTGTTCAGGGAGAAAAGAGGTTTTATCTATTGAAAGAATAAGGATTAGGGGCCTGGTTGGTGTAGCTCAGTGGATTGTGTGCGGGCTGGGAACCAAGCGGTCCTGGTTCGATTCCCAGTCAGGGCACATGCCTGGGTTGCAGGCCGGGTCCCCAGTGAGGGCCATGTGAGAGGTAACCACATATTGCTGTTTCTCTCCCTCTCTTTCTCCCTCCCCTCTCTCTAGAAAAATAAATAAATAAAATCTTAAAAAAAAAAAAAAAAGAATAAGGATTAGGGTGAGATTTTTGGCTTAAACGTGGCATTCTTAGTTCTACTTCTGAAGTGTTTCCAAAAGTTTTCATTTTGGTGAATTCAAATATTTTCATATTGTATCGAAATGTTCCACGAATTTTATATTTTTTCTTTTCATGGTCATGACTGATTTTTGACAAAATAACAAGTTCAGAAAGGTGGACTCTCAGAGGACAATCTCCTTTAAATTATTTGGACAGAAAATTTCTTGTTGCACTGTGACTGACATTCACTGAATGATGATTAACAGGAAATAAAAAAAAAAAAAACTCCATAAAAACCTAATTTAAATGAAGTATCTCTTGGACACGAGGTAGTACAGCTGGTAAATTTCTGAGTAGACACTACTTCAGAAAATAAATTACAGGGCTTCATCTTAAGTTATATAAAAGCAAAACTGAAGAAAAATTACAGGATGTAGCCAGACAGCACATGAAAACGACACACCTAAAAAATCCACCTAAGTACAAATTACTGTTGTCAGACATAAGAAACATCCAAACTTGTAGAGAATTTTTGTGAGTTTATTTAAGCCAAACTGACAACAGACACCGGGAGGCAAAATTTCAACGAATTGAGAAAATGCTCCCGAGAATGGCAGTTTTGTCACTTATTTTATACATTAGAATCAAAGGAAGAGACGTTAAGGGAGGTTACATGGAATTTATCGGTGGCAGATTAAGGCAGCAGGAGAAAACACGAAGAGGAAATCTCTGAGACTGCATGCAGGTGAAAACAGACAAGTGTACTTACTACACATTGGTGGTTACAGGGTAGGTATCATTTACAGCACATAGAGATGGTATGCAGGGAACTGGATAACAGGGGGGTTGTGCTCTCCTGCTCTGGTCTGGTGGGTGTACACACAGAGGTCCAGAGAAAGGGGGTTACTCTGACATTCCCAAGGTATAGTACCTTAGTTCACTTAAGGTAAAGATTGACCATGCTCAAGGAAGCTACAGGCCTAGGATGTGATTACCTGCCATGACTCTTATTTAGTTGGGAATTTTTATGTGCAAACTATCACAGGTGACTACTTTTGGCCTCTAAGTTTATAAGGTCTACCACACAGGCCTGCCCTGAGCTTGTCGGGTTTAGTCTGTGGCCCTTTTTTCCCCCACATGTGTATAAAATTTCTTCTTCTGGTCATTTCATCACATTCAGACTATGGAAAAGCAGTGAAAAATGCTATTGCTTTGGTTTTGTTTCTTCTTCTATTTTTGGTGTGTGTGTGCGCCTCTTGAGGAATAATGAGAGCCCATGACTACCTATCCTATTACATAAAATAAAAGGACATTTTCAGCTGGTATAATTGGTTTGGTCAGGGACTAGCGTATTCACTAAAGCCCAAAAGTTTAATTATAAAAGATTTTCAAACTAGAAATCCTATGTGTTTTATGGGGAGATCACTTACTCAGGAACAAAAAGTTGTACCTGAGACGAACATGGAGCCTATCTAAAATGAGAGCTACAGAAATCTGCCAGGATTATGTGCTAGGTTAGCGTCCCGCTGAAAATTTCAGAGCATCTGATTAATTTTATTCAACACTAAGGGGAAATATGTAAATTTCTTTATGTATTCTATTTTTTTAGAAATATATTTTAATACGTTACCATCTATATACCTATAAAATCATGATAAAAAATATCAGGCAAGAGTAACCTTCAAAATGAGCTAATTTCCAGGCATCTCACAATAGGCCTCATGGCCAGAAGGGAGCATAGCTGTGGGAAATAGATTTATCTTCATAATGGCCTTGCCTTAGTTGAAAGTTTCCTATCTCTTTACCATCTCTCCCAAGTATGTAAATAGCAAGCCAGAGCCATATTTTTTACATGTTATTCTTCCATAGACTGCCAAAACTTGTGTTTGCCTTGTGTAATGAAATATATAGAAAAAAAAAGATTTTTTTTGTGTGTGAAAAAAACTGATTATTTGCCTTGATGTTTATATTTGTGAGTTTTTAGAAGGTTAATTATATAATTGTTTCTAGTATGCTCTTCAGGTGCCTACTTACACCTTCCATGTAAAAAAAGAGTTCAAAGTAAAATAAAGACCATAACTGGGAAGAAATGGGAAAAGGCCAGGGCATTCCTGAAATACACGATGCTGACTTCTGTGTCAGTATTCCTGGAGGAGGGTATCACAAAACACTCTACAATGAATGGTGAGTGTGTTTGTTTGTTTGTTCATTTGGTCCCCGCCTTATTTAAAAATGAAGTAAATAACCGGGAGAGTATATTGATCTTTATGTGTTCTTTATTGGCTAACTCATATGTCTCACGAGAAGAATCTACTTGGAATAAGAGAGACCATTCAAATTCTATCACATTAATATGAGACATCCTTATAGTGTGAATTCATTTCTGGCAAAAAATGATTTATTAAATAAGGAGTTTCCAAATACACAATACCATTTTAGTTCAAGTATAACTTACAAGATCTAATGCTTTTTTTGCAAGACCTATGAGTTCAACAATCTATAAACTCAGATAACAAACATGTGTTTCCTACATTTTTATCAGCTATTTCATGAACCTTGTGGATCTTACTAAAAAGCAAGGTTATATATTTATAACTTATAAATTATAAACAAGTACTAATTTACTTCAAACATAGTTTTTAAGCTACAGTTGCTGAAGAACTTGTGCATAAAAAATTCCTTTGAAATTTAAGGAGCGTTCAGGGAATATTTTCCATAAAAACCTATACTGGAAGAAAAAACTATAAATATTGTAATTTTCAGTGGAAACTGGAATATACTAAGAATGTAGCAAGAGAATATTTTATTTAAAAAAAATTAGCTTAGCGTTAGTTGGTACAGCTTAATGGATTCAGTGCCAGCCTGCAAACCAGAGTGTTGCGGGTTCAATTCCCAGTCAGGGCACATGCCTGGGTTGCAGGCCAGGTCCCCAGTAGGGAATGTGAGGGAGGTAACCACACATTGATGTTTCTGTCCTTCTCTTTCTTGCTCCCTTTTCCCTCTCTCTAAAAATAAATAAATAAAATCTTTAAAAAAATAAAAATTAGCCTAAACTTACAATATCCTTCAGAAGAAAAAGCTTTAGGAAAATAACATCATTTTGTTAAATTCTCAATACACACTCAAGTGGGTTTTTTGGTTGTTTTTTATGTTCTTTAGCAAATTTTTCAAGAAATGACACTGTCCCTTTTTTTCTTGGGTAACTGTACTGCCTAATCTCTGCCTGTCCAAGTCTCACTTTTTTTTCTTTTTTGAGATAACAGCTTGCCCATCACTTTCTCTTCAAGGTCATGATAGACTGTTACCGTGTCATTCAAGATGTAATTATGTGGCCAATCTGTGTTCTCAGTGTACCTTCATTTACATGATCAAAATACAGCCATTGTCACCTATCACAAATGCTCTTTATACCATCTTCCCACAAGACCAGCAACTCTCTAAGTTCAGAAACTGTCTGATCATCTAGCCTTAAAGAAGTGATCAGCAAATAAGAGGTACTTAAAAACTGTTATCAAGGGATTGAATTAATGAGGCAATGAGTAAACAAAAAGGACACTGGAATTAAATGCACATGTTATTGGCTTTTTGGATAAGAAATAATAGATTCTGTCATTTTCACTCACTGCAAGCAGATACTGTGGCCCCTAATTAGTAGCAATTCAGAGTTAGTTTCCCTGTTCACTAAATTACCATTAAAGACAATAAAGTACCCTAAGTAATAAAGAATTCAAATGTTGAATTTTTTTAGCCTGGCTGGTGTAGCTCAGTGAATTGAGCGTGGGCTGGGAACCAGAGGGTCCTGGTTCAATTTCCAGTTGGGGCACATGCCTGGGTTGCAGGCCAGGTCCCCAGTGAGGGCCATGTGAGAGGCAAACATACATTGCTATTTCTCTCCTTCTCTTTCTCTCTCCCTTCCTCTCTCTCTAAAAAATAAATAAATAAAATCTTTAAAAAAAAAAAAAAAGAAAGTTACTTAAAAAAAATGTTGAGTTTTAGAGATTGTCTCACTCTCTAAACTCACTCGCATTTAAGTTTCCTTCATGTATTTTTATGGCTTGACAACTTATTTCTTTTTTAGTGCTGAATAATAAAGATCCCATTGTCTGGACATACCACAGGTTACTTGCCCATTTGTCTACCGAAGGAATGAATGCTTGGTTACTTCCAGGTTTTAGCACTTATGGAGAAGGCTGCTATAAACATCCTTGTACAAGGTTTTGTATGGACATAAGTTTCAACTGTTTTGGGTAAATACCAAGGAGTACAATTGCTGTATTGAAGAGTACGTTGAATTTTATAAGAAAATACCAAACTGTCTTCCGATGCAACTGTACCATTTTGCATTCTCACCAGCAATGAATGCAAGGTTCTGTTGTTCCGCATCCTCACCAGAATTTGGTGTTGTCAGCATCCTGAATTTTAACTATTCTAATAGTTGCGTCACGGTATCACACTGTTTTAATTCCTGTTCCCCTGATGACATGTGTACTGGAGCATCTTTTCATATGATTTTTGGCATCTGTATATCTTCTTTGGTGAAATGTTCAGCAATCTCCCCCATTGGCTATTCAGATCATTGGCCCATTTTTTTAAATAAGATTGCTTTCACATTGTTAAAGGTTTAATAGTTATTGTATATTTTGGATAATAGTTCTATATTAGATATATATTTTGCAAATATTCCAGTCAGTGGCCTTTTCATTTTTGACAGTATTCTTTCTTCACAGAACACATTATTTTTCATTTTAATTAAGTCCTGTTTACTTGTTCCTTCTTTCATACACAGTACCTTGTTGTTATATCCAAAAGTCATCAGCAAACCCTAGGTCATGTAGGTTTTCTTCTTTGTCATCTTCTAGGATGTTTACAATTGTGCACTTATACTCAGGTCTATGATCTGTTTTTTAGTTAGGTTTCATGAAGGCTATAAGATCTGCGTCTAGGCTCACTGTTTGACATGTGGGTGTTCAGTTGTTCCAGCACCATTTATTGAATAGACTGTCTTTTCTCCATTGTATTGTCTTGGCTCCTTTGTCAAACATCAGGTGAATCTATTTATGTGGGTCTATTTCTGAGCTGCTTATTTCCTTCCATTGATCTGCTGATCTATTCTTTCACCAATATCAACCTGTTTTCATCATGGTGATTTTATAGTAAGATTTGAAGTTGCGTAATGTTAGTCCTCAAACTTTGTTCTTATTTTTCAATACTGTGTCGGCCATTCTTTGTCTGTCTCTCTATAAACTTTAGAATACTTTCGTAGACACCCACAAAATAAGTTGCTGGAATTATTATTGGCATCATATGAAATCTATAGATTAGGTAGCAAAGAACTGGCATCTTGAAGATATTGAGTATCCCTATTAATGAACATGAAATATTTCTCCACTTAGTTTCTTTTTAAATCTTTCATTAGAGGTTAGTAGGTTTTCTTGTACAGATGTTGATATATTGTTAGATTTATATAAATTTCACTATGGGGAGTGTTATGGTAATGGTAGTAGGTTTTTCATTTTGAATTCCACTTATTCATAGCTGGGATATTGAAAGGTAACTGAATTCCACATATTAACCTTGTGTCCTACCACCTTGGTATAAGTGCTTATTAGTTCCAGGAGTTTTGTTTGTTTGTTTCATTTTTATACTTGACTTATATTCAACATTTCCGGATTCTCATGATCTAATTTGTAATGTTTTTGTTTTACTTTATCTTTCCCCACTAGATATTAACTTTTGTTGAATACAAAATTTTACCTTATTCATTTTTATGCCAGAACACCAGGGATGGTGCTTTAAGTAGACGAGGTGCTTTCTAAAATTCATGAATATAAATGTGTTACTAGCTTCAGAAATCATGATTTTATTCTGAAATTCTCATTTCAGATAATATAGGTCACTTTATTTAAAAATTTCAAGCAGCACAC
The DNA here is from genome assembly GCA_004026765.1 of Micronycteris hirsuta. Taxonomy (NCBI): domain Eukaryota; kingdom Metazoa; phylum Chordata; class Mammalia; order Chiroptera; family Phyllostomidae; genus Micronycteris; species Micronycteris hirsuta. The sequence goes on along the minus strand of PVJI01007909.1, from coordinate 29,186 downwards.
TTTTACTATTCTCTTTTAATCAAAGTTTCTTAAACTTTAAATATCTTAACAATGTTTCTTGACACATGAAGGATAAAAGTCATTCCTGGTTTCTAGTAAAACACTGCTTACCCATACAGTGATTCTCAAAATATCTATATTCTGCAGTCACATCCAAGGTATAAAACTGGATCACAATTTGATTAAACAATGACAGGTGTTAAATATTGTTTTTTTGCCAAGCACTTTCACACATTTTGCCATATGTGAAGAGTCATTTGGATATCGACAGACCTGAATTTTATTTAATGAACTTTAAAGTTCCTTACCAAATAAGTTTAATGTCAAGGGTAAAATCCACTTACTGCATAAATTAATGTCTGTTAGGCTTAATAGGAATCAGAGAAGGGATTTATTTCTTAATACTCATGTGTGGACAAGAAATACGAGGATTAAATGGCTATTTAGCATCAAAAAAAACAAATAAAAGGCAGGATTTTCCTCCATTTTATTAATTAAAATATGAGAGAAAACTGGGTTGTTAAGGAGGCTTAGTAAAAACATATTTGATTAATTGGGAAACAGGTAAAAATGCTATAGAAACTCAGGAAGGAAGTGTTCATACTCACTGGAAATGAGCTCATGAGAGTAACTTAGTAGTGAATGCTGAGAAGCAAACCAAGCTGGAATATAGGACATGGCACTAATTATTTCCTTAATTAATAAACTTAGCACATTATGTGTCATTGAGTTTGCTAAGTGCTAGACGCCAATCTCGAAATAGAATCATAGTATGATGTAAAGAAATATTCAATTATAGTAAGAGAAGAACTATAAAATTTAAAGAAACTCTATGCACTATCCTAGACATCATGGAGAGAGTATTTAAGAAAGGACAAATTGATAAGGGAGGCCCCATCCCGAGGTTGGAGCTCAGACCTCCTTTAAGAAGGTTTAGTTTAACCCACCAGGTGGCAGAGAAGTTTGCTAATTTGCCCGAGCCAGCGTTGGCCTCTAGTTACTGGCCTAGGAGGCAACAACCTGCTAGAACACAGATGGGGAAAAAGAGATCATCAGCAGCAGATAGCAGCATGCAGAGGGTCTGGGAACTGTTCCGCAGGTGGCTGGTGCACAACTGAGGCTGGAATGTCACTAAGGGGCATTCTATGAGCATGAGTGATGCGCAGCTATGTCAGATGCCCTCATCCCCATCCTGCTGACCAAGGCGCAGTAGCCAGAGAAGGCCCTCCCTCCTATCATGGCCCTCCAGTGATCTCTACTGAGAAAATGTAACACTGCACTCACATTAAAGCAGAAATGCTTAAAGGGCTTCTGTTTCTTATTAGGCAGTATATGGTGCAGGGTGAATTTGGAGCTAAGAAGAAAGAATTGGCACAGTAACACACAGCTTTTGCCTTGAGGGAGCATGATTTGAAATAAGCAGAATCTCTGATCAAATGAAATAAAAATCAGCATTATAGAGAACCATCAATGAAGGAAGCCCTTGTTAGATGGACAGAGCACTGTTGTGGGAAATACAGATCCAATTTTATATTTGAATACAGAAGTACAGAGTCAATAAGGGGAATTACCTTTTTTGATAGATGACTTCCGTTATGGCGGAGATATAAAGAAATAAATAACTCATTGTCTCTATTCCTTTTACAATAGTCTCATTAAGACCTCTGTAATCACCTGGCATACTGTTTCAACTCACTTCTAACTGTGGCTGTTAGGAGTTTTCAGTTTTCTGTTCTCAGGTCATATGGGTAGATGCCCAGTTTGGAGTTCTCGTGGACCATTCATTCATCTTCTTTCAAAGGGAACTTAAAATGAGTAAGTGTGATCACAATTTCTTGCAAAAGAATTCATATTTTCAATGAATAACCTAACTTAATATACTCACTTATTTTTGTAATTGCTTCTGGGAATATTTAGGGTTAATAATAAAACCTTGGATATGGGAATTCAAGTGGTTGGGAGCATATAAAATATAAAAATATTAGTTTAAATAGGCAAGGTGAGTCATGGTATAAATTAGTCATAAAATACTTATCCAGATATATTATTTTTGTTCTTTTTTGATCTCTTTTTATTAGCCATAATTGATACCTTTCCTGAAAAATAAGAGTGAACTGAATAGTATTAGTAAAATATTATTCAATGTATTTTCACTCATGGAATGACTTTTGTCAATGCAATATGTTCAAAGGTTTGAGCAAGACAAATATAATAAAAGCCCAGGGATCTTTATCAGATGAATAGTATCAGAAGAACAAAGACATTATAAAGATTGTGCACTTAACAAAATTATAGGTTGACAAAGTCTTATGCAAGAAAGCTATCTTGAGAATAAGCATGAGAATAATAAGAAAATTTACTAAAACCCACATGAAGAACCAAGTATCTCTCAAAGTATTAATGAGTTTTAAAGATACTTGATGATGGAATTCATCAATGATAATATCCATTGTATGTCCTGCAGTCTGAGCAAGGTGATGATCAATTATTTATTCAATATAGAGTTATTAAGTACCTATTGCATGATAGACAATGCTATAGGAATTGAGTACTTAGCAGTGAACTAATTAGGGTAAATCTTTTCTCCTAAGAGGCTTACACATTGGTTGGTAATGAGAAGAAAGGAAAAAGGAATGAAGGAAGGAAAGGGTTGTCAGGTAAAGAGAAGTGGTAAGTGCTATAGATTTGAGTGTTGAAATTAGAAAAAAGAAAAGGTCAGATTGTGTAGATATTTCAGATAAGATCCAATTCACTAACAAAATCAGTCGATGAAGGTGTGGAAAAGAGTAGATGATTGTGTTTATGCATGCATGTGTATGAGCATGGGCACTAGTGTATGAAACTCCTGAGTGAGGAGCTGCAGAGTCCTGAGATGAAAACTGGTATATTCTCATAGGTGAAATGCAATATAAAACATAGGTATAGAATGGAGCAAGTAGCTCATCCCATTTCCCATTCCTCACTACTAGGCACCAAAGGATGGAGGGGGCTGGAAGCTACTCCTGACCATGAGACAGCTATTTGGTTCTGTTAATATACTTTTCACTTTGTATCCTTGAAACATAAATAAAATGGTGACATGAACATATTGTTCCTTTTTGTCATTTCCAAATTTGGGACCAGCTGCAATAGTCCATAAAAAGTTAGAAAGACTTTAGACATGGACTCAGAGATATCATCTTGGGAATTTGTAGAAGTCTGGAGTTCTGGGATAAAGGCATGGGTTGAAATTTCAGTTTTGCAGTCTTCAGCTTGTAAATGGGTCTGGGAAACACTAAACACAAGGAGGAAGGACAATTGGTTGTCGCTTTTGTCATGGTTAAAATCTTTGCTAACATTTACAAGAATGGTTTTAGCTGGAAGACAGAAATAAACCTTGATGGATTTGAGAGAAACCGTAGATAGCATGGATAAGGAAGTAGAAACAGCTTGAAGAAGTAAATTTTTCAAGGATTCTCATCACAAATGAAAGAGAAGTGGCATCGATCTACAGAAAAATGAGGGACAGCGCAAGGGTTTTATTTAAGAAAGGAGACACTATAGCATGTTTCTCTGCTGGCTGGGGTGGAGCAATTGAGTGAGAGCAGAGCATGAGAGGTGAATAAACAGTGTTCTCAATAAGTAAGGAAAAGTGAGATGCATCTCACAGCAGGGTCAGTCTTGGGTATGAGGAGAGAGAGTCCATCCACAGTGGAAGTAAGGCAAGAGGGGGAGTGCAGAAACAATTTAGATGGAAGATTTTGTGATAGCAAGATGCTGCCATTTTCTTACTGTTCCTTCTGGTTTCTTGGAGAAATAAGCAAGGTCATAAAATATGAGAAAAGGAAAAAAATGTGTTGGGTGTTTGTGGAGAAGAGTAAAATAGTCATCTGAGAAAGGGGGCAGGGAATTTTGTACAGAAATGTGCTAAGTTTGTTGTAATAGTGACTTTGTTGCTACAACGAATAGGAAAGTCGGGGTAAGCTTCTCTGAGAACGGGGCATTTTAACCAAAGCACTAAGAAAAAGGAGCCCACCATGCAAATATCAGGAGAAAAATTATTCCAGGAAGAAGAAATAGCAAACAAAATATCTTATGGCAAAACAAGCTTCTGCTTAAGGCTCTGAAATTAAGCTGTTGCTGTTCGGGCAGAGGTGAGAGGGAGGGAGGGAAGGTGAGTTGTGGTAGGAGAACTAGGTAAGAGCCAATCCTTCCAGGTTCTGTAAACAAGGTAAAAAGACAAGATTTATAGTGCATGTGGTTACCCATTAAAGAGGTAATTCTGTGGGTTTGTATTTTTATTTTTTGGGGGCTTCCATCTCTTACCTAAAAACAGGGAAGAAAGGGAGGCAAGTAACATGAGCTTTACACATCATGAGTATCATGTGATTTACCAGCAAGAAAGTTGCTAAGGATGTGGATAAAAACCTTTTTTTTGTAACTCTTACCTCATCACCAACCTCTAGACTATCTCAAAGCAGAATAAGAATTCGAGACTAATGGAAGACTAACAGTTCACCACGGTCTGCTTCCTCGCATTCATCCATCCACCTCCTCTACCATGTCTTTGGGCTTCGGCTTGGTAGGGGCGGCGGGTGACAGAATCTTACCGAAGAGGTCTGCCTGTCAGGGTGTCAGGGTGACGTGATGCAATCAGAAAGAATCCACATGGGACACAGTGTCAGAGGGAGGCCCTGAAGGTGAATGGCAAGTGGCCAAATGTTGGGTTATGATCCACACCAGAAAAAGACACAGCAGCAGGTCTCAGCAAAGTGATGGATCTCAACACAAAACAAACAAACAAAAACCAAACACACAAAGAGGCCTTTAGGCTTTTGTTCCATGGAAGGAATGCCATTTCTCCTAAATCCTTCTTTTTTCAATACCAGGTTCTGGAGGGCCCAGGAATAAAAACTATGAGTCAGGGAGTTGACAGCGAAAGAAAAAGAGAAAAAAAACAAAGCATGTTTCTCTTTTCTGCTATTTTATATTCTTAAAAATCTGAATCAGGCCTGAGCTGTGGAGGGAGATGATTTACATTGTATGACAGATTGAAGTGTTTTGATGTTTCACTGGTCTGGTATTTCTAATACCAGAAAACAAGACTGCTAATCAATACCTGAATATATTAAGAAAAAAATCTATGAAATTAGCTCAATAAAACACCCAGAAATGGAGAGGAAAAATCCAATAGAGTGATTTTTGAATGGCAGTAGTAACACAGTACAGAGACATTTCATTTTTTTATTCATCCTCAGCCCAGCTCATTTAATAAGTAGTGAGTCGTGTCTGTGATGACAGGAGGCTTTTGAAGGGTTTTAGTCGGAGAATGACATTCTCTAATTAACAGACTGAACATATCACTTCACTGGCTATGTGGGAAGATTTTAGGAGAGAAAGAGAGAAAGCAAGGGGACAATTATGAAGCTATGGCAACAGTTCAAACAAAAGATAGTGGTGATTTGAGCTAAAGTGGTTATTACTGGAGATTAATTGGAAGGGACAGTTTTGAAATATGTTTTAAAGGTAAATACAATAGGAGCCAATGATAGGGGAGTGAGGTGTAGAAAGAAATGAAGAGTACATGCTATATTTTAGGCTCAAACAACTCAGTGCTAACATGTACTGAGAAGTAGAAGATTGGAAAACAGCAGGGTACACACAGTTAAGGAGAGCAATTCATGGTTGTGTTTGGCGATATTGAACCTGAGGTACCAAGTAGTCATTCATATGGAAAGGTAACATTTGGATTTGTCAGTAGGAGTCAGGATTTGTGGAGGGAAGGCAGGAGTGTATATGTAGATTTTGGAGTCTTCAGCACACAGATAGTATTTAAAGTCCTGAATTTAAAACAACTCATCTAGGAAAAATGACTCTAAAGAAAAGAGAAATAGTGCCAAGTTAGGAAAAAAAAAAATGTGACGCCATAACATTTGTAGTTTAAGGAGAGGAAAGGTACAGACAGGAAACTGGGAGAGCACACTGATCAAAGAGAAGGAAGAACAAAATGTGTTCTATCTCAAAGCTACGAGGGAAAAAAAAACGTGTCAAAAAGTGGACAGTAGTGTCAGACGTTACTGAGAACTCAAAAAAAACCAAACCTGCAATTATCGTTTTATTTGCTAAAAAGTATTTGCTGACCTTGGCAATTTATTCTCAGTTAATCCATTGAAAAATAACCCACGGTTTGAAGAGTCGAGGAGAGAATGAGAGATGAGCAAATCCACATGCCAGAATCATTCTATCAAGGAGTGAATGGAAAACAAAAAGTCCAGAAGTGAAAGAGGATCCATGGGCAAAAGCCACTAAAAATAGATGTTTTCAATCAAGCAAAAACCTGATTGAACATCCAAAGCATGTCTGAGCGCTGACGAGAATGATTCAGTGGAGATGGGTGATTTGACGATGAGGGTGGGGGTCAGATTAAAAGAGCAACAGTCATGAGAGTTGACAGATCATAAAATACAGCATAAAATGTGAGGGTGTGGCCTTCACAGGAGCACAGACATTTCTGTAGTTAGAGGAACAATGGAAAAGGGGAGGATTAGGGAAGAGACACAAGAAGGGAGATTACATTTAGGACAACAAGATAACAACATTTCCATATGATAGCTTCTACGTATGTTCTCAATGAACTGCTTCAGACAATGAATTTCTTTCATCTCTGATTTTGAGAAACTGACTCATAGCTACTGATTCCCTTTACCACTTCAGCTGGCAGCCATTGGAATGGGGGTGGCTCCCCGTTCCAGAAACACTAGCAGTCTCAACTTGACACTCCTCCTTTCACTTTTCATAAATGACCAGGAGACTGCTTATAACCATTTACAGGACTGATTTGGAAAACCGTATCTACAATCACATATACAATTTCTGTTTTCAGTCCACAGAACAGCTTTTTGCAGAAAATATATTTTACCCTTGCAGGGTAAAAAATATGATAGAAATTTACATCACCCTGCTAACTACAAAGAGTCATCCTCCCCAAAATTAGCTTGTGTTTTAAAAGCATAGATATTTCTACTATTTAATTTTGCTCATTTTTGGAATGGATTAAAATGAGCTTTCCAGTTTATGAAGCATTGAGTGTGCAAGAGTTATGGTTAATGCCAGTAAGAGTCTAGAGATGTGGAAAATTAAAGTTAACGGAATGAAAGCCAGTAGCCAATGGTTGGGACTGCACAGTACACCTTCAGGGGTACCATTTAAATGTATGAACTGCTATGTGGTTGGTGTGATCTGGCATAGTTAAGTGGTGTAGACTCAGTGCTTTGCAGTTAGGGCAAGAGTTTGTCACAAGGAGTATTTCTTTGCTGAAGAGCCCCAAGGAAATATAATTGAGTATATTATTGGCTTGATTACAGTCACTCCGATGATGACTTATTCCACAATAACCCACAATTATACTTCCTCCTCTCTAAGATGAAAACTCCTTCTGTTCCCCTAACCTTTTTTAGGTACTAATAAAATGTCTTAACTTGACAAATGAGAGAAGTCTATTTACTTGTCCTACTAGAAAGAACTTTAAATACCCAAGCTACTCAGTTAGCATATGTATATATCTACAGATGCAGGGGCAGATTTAAGCATTTCTATTTTATAGCTCCATTGTAAAGAAGCCAAAATGAACATTATGAAAATAGGCAACCTCATGGGATATTCTACTTTAAAAGGTCATAGTTTGGCAGAGGAAATGAGTTTTTTTTTTTTTTTCCTAGCATCTAAAAGGTTTGGATCCGAAACAGAATTTTATAACTAAGAAATGGAAATGGATGCTCCCCACAATAAACCCGTATTTGTCTGATTTACATTGAAATGATTAAACCGACCAGCTTCTATCTATCCTATGCACCAAAACATTTATATTCCTTCTATGTTTCCTTCTGGATGCCATTTATTGTTGAAAAAACTGAGAACATGCCCATATCATGACAAATTGGCCTCATGATACAGCATATGCCCAATATCCTGTATAACATGCCTGCCATAACCACCAATTGTATTGCTGATCATAAAGTCTAAGCTGAGTTCCTTGCTTCCGTCCTTATTCCATATTACACTTCCCATTAAGCCCTGGTAGACTCAGTCAGTTGAGAGTTCGTAACTACTGGGTTACCTCAAATATACAAGTGCCAAGTTATCCTGTATTTATTGGTTCCCGCAGTTCCTCAGGGATCTCTGATACTGCTCATGTTTAGCAGTATCTGCACCAGTAGCTGCTCCGATGAATCCTCAAATTTCTAGACCTGGCCTTTGTACTAGTTTCCTATCCCTGCCACAATCAATCATCACAAAATTAGTGACTTAAAGCAACGCACACTTACTATAGTCCTGGAAGTGAGAAGTCTAAAGTGAGTTCACAGCATTGTGTTCCTTCCATAAGCTGTGGGGAGCGTCTCTCTTCTTGTCCTTTCCAGCTTCCAAAGCTGCCTGTATCCTCTGGCTCTTCACCCCTTACCTCCCTATCAAAGCTAGCACTTGGTACCTCAAACGTTTTTGCCTTCTGTTCCTCTGTCCCTCTAATTCTGTCTTTTGTCTTTGTCATGATCCTTGGGATTGGGATTGTATCATCAGGCCTAACTCTATCATTCAAGACTCTCTCCCCATCTCAGTGTGCTTCATGTGCTCGCAAAGTTCCTATGGCCATGGAACACGACATGGTTCACACATTCCAGGGATTCAGAATATCTTTGGGAGACCATTATTCAACCCACCACAGTTCCTCACTTTGTTCATGGTATAGCAGCAATCTGTTTTTTTTGTTTGTTTGTTTTCTTGGTAATTTGAATGACACATCCCAGATGGTAAAACAAATCTCTTTTTCACCCATGGACTTAGTATGAGGAATCAAAAACTGTGGGTCAAAATACAGTCTAGGTTCTAGTTTAACATTGTCTTTGGCATATCTATTATCCAATCATATCCAAATCTATGGAATCCAAAACTATGGACAAGGGAAGACAAACCCCCAATTTGGATTTTTAAGTGTAATACGTAAGAGATCTTTTCCACTCGGACCCCTTAGTTTCTAACACGGATTTTGTCAGCGGAGGAAGCAACACTGTATATCAACCTCTGTTTTAAAGAATTAGTTGTGTCCTATTCAAACAGTAACTTAACACCAGCCGGAGCTCTGACTGAATCTGCTGGAAGTGACTTCATCGTGGACACAGCCGTGATGACATGAGGGGACACCATCGGCAAGAGCCTGGCTGCATATCTCTTGCCTTATAGCGAGCCCTTTGTCCGGTGGAAATGTTACATGTAAAGCATGTGGGTGAACAATGCAGTGTTGTCCTAGACTGTCCATACTGGCTCCTGGGGACAATTGTTCTATTTTCAGGAATTCTGTGAATTGATTTTTAAGCACAGTCATTATTAAAAATTAAATTGTTTAAACTTGCAGTGGAAAATTTAAACTTTGAGTTTTTAATGCTTCTGTATAAAGCCCTAGCTTTCTATGACCATTCTCAGACTTTGAGAATTACATATGTAGTTATCTCTCTCATTGATTTCTCTGATCCAGTAGGGTAATAAAACTCTTATTTGCCTAAGAGAGTCCAGTAGTTACAGCCAAGACAAGGTTCTTAGATTAAGCTTCCATAGTGCCAGAAATACTGGAGTGCTATCGCTCCAGATTTGAAGCCAAGACTTTGGAGAAGCCACTAGGTCATAAAAGACCTGGGATTGCTGTGGCCCTTGAAAAGACTTACTGACAATCCAAAAGTTTAAAGTAAGACCCAGGATGGGAGAATCCAGGATCCCCTCCATCTGTCTCAAAGGAACAGAAGTGTTTTGTTATTAGTGTTGTTAGTTTTGTTTTTCTTTTGTTCTCTCTCTCCTTCAGGAGAGAAGAAGCAGGCCTGCTCATGGTGCCTTTACTATAGGCAGGAGGACAAGTCAATATAGCTCAACATTGTAGCAACTTTGATAAGAACAAGTCCACATTGCTGAATTCATACTTAACTTCTCCATCCCTGTCACCTAAGTAGCTCATCTTCCGGAAAGCTAGATCATCCATTAAAAAGTTGCCTATCTTCTCAGAGAATGGGAAAAAAGTCCCCACTTTTTAAAATGTTCCAAACTAAGCTAGAATCACCTACCTAGCAACATTAACCAACAGTGTAATTAAGACATTAATCCAGAAATTTTCTTGTATGTTTTCACAGAGTAGAATTAGACATTATGAGAAAAATGAGTACAATTAAAAAAATTTAAGTAGGAAATTGACTGTCATTATCTTAGCCAGTGGCATTAGCATCTTATATAAAGAACTGAAATGATAATTTGCTGAGTGACTGTTGAAAATGTGTAGAGAGGTTTTAAGCAGAGAATTATTTTTATCTGGAGTAATGATTTTCTCAGCTGAAGTGAAAATGCACAATGCACTGATGAACTTCCTCAATGTCTATTTATGGACCTGCAAGTGCTCAGGTTTGTCAGAAGTATATCTGAATTCCAAGCTCTGTGTTAATACCATGCCTCTTAAGGAGAAAAGGCAAGTGTACTACTGAAGTTATTTTTATTTCATAAAACCTGCCTTAAAACCCATAATATTGCATAGCTATTCAAAGAAAAGTATCTCGAAATAATCATTTAAATTAGAGTAACTAGTTACAGGTCATAATTTACCTCTTCACTCTAACAGAATATACGTCCCTCTGCCTTGTGATTTTATCTATATAACACTTTTCTCTATACAATATTCATTTTCTCAAAGGAACCCTGAATTATCAATCACTTCTCAGTTTCTCTCATATACATGTGAATGTTGCATAGGAACGAACAACTAATGTAAAGCTCATTATAATAGAAAATTAGTACTTATATTTTTCAAATGTTATTATTACTTCTTGAATTTTTTTAGTTTGAACTATATGAAGTTGCCGTTTTTGATGATCAAGTACATACTAATAATAGAAATTTCTTTATGGTTCAACCTAATAGTTCATGCTCATTTTAACATAAGAATTAGACTATGTACTTAAGAAGCTTTGTGGTTCAATCTAAGTAAAATTCAGCGTTGAGCTAAATTAATCACTCTGTAAGTATCAGATAAAAGTGGAAAATGACAATGAAGGGAAAGGTTAGAGTTTTGCATTTAAACCTCCCACCCCAAATAAAGAAATATTATTATTACTGACATTCAATCAGATGTAACCACACATACAAACAAAAATGGACTTGAGATGTGACTAATTAACAAGGACTTGGTGAGTAACCAAAAGTGATGATGCATTTTAGTATGAGGTACTCAGCATATGTGCTGAAATGTTAGAATGTTTTCTTCCTTCAAGGATGAGTTAGAGATCACTGGCACTATCCCAGACACTTTGACGCATTTCATCTAATCGTTAATTAACTCCAGGATAACTTGTCTCAATTTTTTCAGAAAAATGAAGTACAATTAATTGCTTCAAGAGATATAGCTGATAAATAGCAGACCTGGATTTGAACCCACATCCCACTCAGTTCAGCGCCTCTGTACATTTTGTCATTCCTGGATTGATCCCAGTCAATTCAAAAAGAACAAAGTGGCCCGGCTGGTGTAGCTCAGTGGATTGAGCGCGGGCTGGGAACCAGAGGGTCCCGGTTTGATTCCCAGTTGGGGCACATGCCTGGGTTGTGGGCCAGGTCCTCAGTGAGGGCCATGTGAGAGGCAACCATACATTGCTCTTTCTCCCTCCCTTCTCCTCTCTCTGAAAATAAATAAATAAAATCTTTAAAAAAAAAAAGAACAAAGTGCTATCCCATAATGAAATCCAGTTACAAGTGATATCAAGGAAAAAGAACACATTATTTTTTAAAAATATTCAAGTCATAGCAAACGGACTGCATCCCTGCAAGTTTGCTGTGGAACCATAGACCATCTTTGCATGGATGCTGGAAGTATGTTGTTCCCCACAATCAGAGCAGTAAAATTCACAAAACCATAACATCATTCTAAGGGAGAGCTCAATGACATGTAAAGTATCATTTGAAAATGGAAGTAGCAAGTTAGCACAAGCACCAAGAAGTGCCCTATAATCCTCCTCCTTTTCTCTGTTGCAATGCAATCAGCTCAAATACTCAAGTGGCATCTTCACAAATTTCTCACCCACATGACCGTGGCCTTTGAAAGGCAAGTTTCATCTCCAGAATTACCATTACTGCTTGATTTGCAAACTCCTCAAGATTAATAAAAAAGAAAAAGACTATAAAGAGCAACATACTTTTAACCTTACAAAATAATTTCAAAGTCACCCATAATTTACTGGCATAATCATTTGTATTTTGGCATTAGAATTGATCTAATTAAAATAAAACACTAGTAGGGATGAAAACTAAAGTATTCTGCTTTGTTAATATACACTAAGTCAAATATATTTGCATATTGATTTATACTTTCACATAAAATAACTAAGAAAATAATTTCATTTTCTAAATAAAATTTAAGATGTATGGTTAAAGTTGTGTTTTGCAACTTATTATTTCATAATCTTACACAAGTACAATTAACATAAAATTTGCTTATGATTATATCCAGTTATGTCAGTTTACCTACTCTGAACATGACAAATATATATGGAGAGATGAATCTTATAAATTGTCATTTATTCAAAAGATGGTCAATGAAGATAGTCATATCAGAAACCATTAAGAGTAAGCCAGTGTTATAAGTTTGTCCCTGACTCTTATCTTTCAGCTGTTTCAAGCCGTCAAAACATTCTTTGGTTTCAAAGCACTGTGAATTTCTGTGCACTTCATATATTCATAATTTAAACTGAGCATATTAGTATCTGAATATTAAAGTCCTAAGCATGAAACCTTTCAGCTAAATGCAACTTGCATTTAGCTTGTATCAACTACTGATACACGTTTTTATAATGGTCCTCATCACATTTTACCTTCTATTATAACTATTTGTAAATAAGTCTTTTATTTCTTATACTTTTTAAAAGTTCTTGAAGCTAGGGGCATTTTCTTTTGCATCTTCACACATACACATAAAATATATTAATTTTTTGTAGTTGAATGTTTTTTTAATACATTAAACACTTCAAACATGTTGTTTAAATGACATACTACCCTGGCCCATATTTATAATAATGGGTCCAGTCCAAGTTGAGGTATTTATTTGTATTGTTCCCTAATGAGAATTCTTGTTTATAAAAATAGTTACATTGCCTTTCACTAATATGAAGAGGCTAAGCTTCTTATCCTTGAGTCTAAGTACCTCCCAAGGAGAAGGAGAGGATCACTTTCCAGCTAACACATAGAAAATCACAACTTTATGGGTAGCATCACACTCTGTACTTGACAATGCTCTAAAGAGAGTATTTTAAAAGTTTAATCAATTGTAAATAACACCAACACACATTATATATGAATACCAATGAACCTAGATATATCACGATGCACATTTCTGAATATGCCCTGAAATGTCCCTGTTTCAAATGCCACAATATTTCTCACATCTGTCCCTGTGACATGGTTCTCTGAATTGCTGATAAAGTGAAAAACATTTTCTGATGCATAATAGTCATTCTGGTGTTCCTCTTGAATAATTGACTCAAATAAAGGCATTTTTAGACCTGCAAGCATTATAAATTTGAATCCAATGCATATTCTCTTAGTATTCTACTGGAGGACTAACCAAAAAAGAATAAATAAATAATAATAGTAATAATAAATAGTAATAATTTATAAATAAGTACATAATAAGAAACAAAGGTGAGTACTGGCTGGTGTGGCTCAGTGGATTGAGTGCTGGCCTGTGAACCAAAGGGTCACCAGTTCAATTCCCAGTAAGGTCACATACTGGGGTTGTGGGCCAGGTCCCCAGTAGGAGGCATGTTAGAAGTAATCAAACATTGATGTTTCTCTCCCTCTCTATCAACCTCCCTTCCTCTCTCTCTAGAAATAAATGAAATCTTTAAAAAAAATAAAAATAAGGTGATCTAAGAATCATGGGATCTTACTCAGGAGGGTGGTGAAGGAAGTGCTTAGCACGTCGCTAACATAAGGAACGGGACTGGATCTGGAGGGCAGAACTAGAAAGCTAAGAATCTGCACCGGGTCAGAGGGGGGCAACTGAAAGTGCTAACAGGAGAGTCTCCTTGGAAACAGGCAGGTAAAAGCCCTGCCTAACTTCAGCCTTCAGGAGAGTTTTGCCCCTTTAGGGGTACATTTATGATAAACTCATTAGGAAATAAAAAAGCTAATGGAAAAATGACATAAAAATTTATTTCAAAATTAAAAATGACAAATAAAAATGCAAGATATTCTATGCTCATGAATTGGAAGTATTCGCTTTCTTAAAATGTCTGGGAATAAAGTCTGGGCTACAGAAAAATAAACTTCAGGATGTATTACTTATGCTCTTTATAAAGATGGAAGTAAATGAAAACAATAGCAACAGAAAAAAAACTAAAGATTTGAAGGTAATCATCTCTGAGGACAAGAAAGGTAGAGCACAATTTTACCTGGCTATTTTTGTGATATGCGCGCATATGTGTGTGTGTGTGTGTGTGTGTGTGTGTGTGTGTGTTATTTAAGAGAATTCTATGAGCCTGGGTGAAAAAGTGAAACACTCCACAGAGTATTTGTGATTACTCGAGGTGCTCCTAGCTTGAGGTCTCTTCAAAATAATTTCTCTAGTGGGATGTTTGAGATACCAACTATGTAGTGGGAATTTAAACTCCCATCTTGCAGAGGGCAGCTTATAGTTACGAATTCTCAGGAGTGACTTCCCTTCTACCAACAAGTGCCAAAGCTGTGACAAACTTGCTGAACATCTCTGTTTTATACAATGGATTATTTTTAGTTCCTCCGACATTGAAATTGTAGACCTTCCGAGGTCTTTGTGTGGGGTTATTATTCCGATTCTCCACCTTGGTAGATCTTTGTTCTTTTTCTCATTGCAACAAGTAAAACTCAACTGTTTGAATCAGGTGCCCCTACAGCAAGCAGTAAGGGTTCACCACATCTACTAAACTGGATTTGTGTTCCTGTCCTGGCTCCTCCTCCTCTGAAGAGCTTGTTTACTTTTTCATTTCTGATGTGTATTTTTAAAAGATGTTTTCAAACATTTAATCTAGCATTAAACATTATCACAGCTTTATTGAGATACAGTTCACATATCTATCAGAAACACAAAGGAAATTTAATCCTACATATATTTGGAAATGAGAGACTTTAGTATATCTTTGTTTATTTTTTCTATCCATTTTCTCTATTGTGTTTAGTGTATTTTCTGGGTTGTTTGCCAGATACACAATGCCTGGATTCATCTCCTAAATTCTTGTCTATTCACCTTTTTTGAAGCTTTCTGTTTGTATTTATCTTTTTTCTATCCTCTTTTTTTTCCTATCATGTGTTTCATTCCAAGCACTCTGTAGTTTTTGAATGTTCCTTTCTATATCATTCTACTTTACAAGTACAATGTATTTTCTTACATCTCTGAAGATACAATTTTGGGAGTTTGTAGTTTGTCAATTATTCTTAGCTTGTTTTGTTAATTGATATAAGAAACATTCTGAAATGTCCACAGATCCATGGTTATTCATTTATATTTAAGAGTAAAAATCTTCAGTGGGAGTTGTAGTTTGTCTAACTTGGAGGTGTTAGTGTTAATGGGGGAGCTTCAATACAGAAAACAACTAATTCACAACCTGAATATCTGGATTCCTTAGTTTTTCTACAGAGGAAGCTTCCACTCTCTTGCCTAAAGTCTTAAGTATGGTGGACAGCTTCTTGTTGATGAGTAGGAGGAAGAGGGTCACAGTCTTCTCACTTACCATGAGTGCAGACATTGATTTAATTTTTCTTTCTCTTTTTTTTTTTTTTCAATGAGGTGCTTCCTCAATGCCCTTCACTATGCCTGGAGTTTTTGAGGGAGAATCTCCTTTTCAATTTCCTCAGAGTTTAAACCTTAATTGCCATTTCATGGTGGGAGAATAGCAGTCACTTGGCTATTCATGATAAAGGAGGCAATCTAAAATTTTCCGCAAATTGCTCTTTTTTTTTTAGCTGTACCTCTTACCTGTACTCACTCCCTGGAGTATCCAGGTCCTAGATCTTTTTTTTTTTTTAAGATTTTATTTATTTATTTTTAGACAGAAGGGAAGGGAGGGAGAAAGAGAGGGAGAGAAACAGCGATGTATGGTTGTCTCTCACGTGGCCCCCATTGGGGACCTGGCCTGCAACCCCAGCATGTGCCCTGACTGGGAATTGAACTGGAGACCCTTTGGTTCGCAGCCCGCACTCAATCCACTGAGCTACACCAGCCAGGGCCAAGTCCTAGATATTGATCAGCATAAATGGAAGAAATAAATCTTTATTTTTGTTGGCTTCATCCTTTTTCAAATGTGGGTTTACGTTTTTTCAGCTTTCTGTCAGTGACCACTTTCTCATTAATGTTAATCCTTCAGAATTATGTTGATATCATTCATCCACTGTTGTTTTTCCTCATTCTCTTTGTTGCTGTGCATTTATACCCTTGTTATTTATGAAGGATTATTTTAGTACACTTTTAGAAGGGATTGGAAGAAAAACATTTAATCAACTCACTGTGTATAACTGGAATTTAAACAAACTAATTTTTGTTTCTCTAGTGATTATACGTAACTATTTATGAGCCACAATTATTATTTTCCTTGTTAAAATTTTACACTTTTTTAATCTGATTTGTCTACCAGACCACACGAATCAGAACAGAATACCAATTCCCTGTGCTTTTGTGTTTCCTTTCACCCCCACCCCCAACACACACACACACACACACACACACACACACACACACACACTGCTATAATTCCAGAGTTTTCATTTGGGGCTTTTATCATTTACTTGGTTTGGATAGTGAGCCACGGAAGGAGAGATGGTAACTTCATAGGTGAAAGAGTAAAATTTGTCAGGTTAACTTGCTTTCCCTCGGGATCACTAGTTACTTCTTCCTGTATTTATTTCTCTTTTCGTTTTGAGTATCCTTTTCGTGATTGTTTTGACGTTTTGTGCATGTGAGATAAAATATACATTTTTATAAATAAGGGGGTTTAATTCAGTCTTTTCTTTTTGCCAAAAGCACAGTATTTTTCTCGAAGGTCTGCTACCACCACTGTATATCTTGTTCAAAGGTTTCCCTTATTTAAGATTCAGTATCATAGGAGCAAGTATCTAATTGACTATTTAAACTGTGGCTGTATCAGGCAGAAGGTAGAAGGTAACCACACCGTCCATGATGGGAGCTTCAGAAAGAAGCTGGAATGACTATTGGCCCCAATCCTTACTGAGATACTCACAATGAGGATGTCTTCATTAAGGCAATACTAACAGCTGTAACAAAGCCCACTGTTCAATTGCTTAATACAATAGAAGTGTATTCCTTAGGCATACAACTATCTAACACAGATATCCTGGCTGGTAGTCAACCTTTCTCAGGCTCCTTCTATATTGAGACTCTACCTTCCTCTTGGGTCTTAGTTCCTTTGCATTCAGCTAGAGGATGGATGGAGACAATGAAAGTACGCCCATTTCTTAAGATTTTTGTCCTAGGTATGCCATACATCACTACTGTTCCCATTATTGGCAAGGACCAACCCAATGGCTTCAACTATGTGTAAGGAGGGATAAGAAATGCTACTAGTAGGCGGATTCTACACTCTGTAAGAGGGAGTCCAATTTTCAGTGGATGTGTAATTGTCTCTATCATGGGAGACCTCCTACAAAGAGAAATGGGGGCCAAAAATAAGGGAATGGACAAAACGTGTGCCAGGCAAAAGCCAATGTCTGTTACAAAAGGTATTTCCACTGTAAACTGTGCTGCGATTAGGGTGCATAGGTTCTTGTGGATTGGTGTTTCAGGGTTCTTAAGATATAATCCCAGCAGTGGAATTACTGGATCAAAAGGCAGTTCCATTTTTAGTTTTCTGAGTACATTCCATACTGTTTTCCACAGTGGCTGCACCAGTCTGCATTCCCACCAGCAGTGCACTAGGGTTCCCTTTTCTCCACATCGTCTCTAACACTTGTTGTTTGTTGATTTATTTATAATGGCCATTCTGACTGGTGTGAAGTGGTATCTCATTGTGGTTTTAATTTGCATCTTTCTGATGGCTAGTGATGCTGAGCATCTTTTCATGTCTCTGGGCCCTCTGTATGTCCTCTTTGGAGAAGTGTCTGTTCAGGTTTTTTGCCCATTTTTTAATTGGATTTTTTGTCTTCCTCGAGTGGAGTCATGTGAGTTCTTTATATATTTTGGAGTTCAAACCCTTGTCTGAGGTATCATTGACAAACATATTTCCCCATACAGTTGGTTCTCTTTTCATTTTAATGCTGTTTTCTTTAGCTATACACAAGCTTTTTAATTTGATGAGGTCCCATTTGTTTATTCTTTCCTTTATGTACCTTGCTCTAGGTGACATATTGGTGAAAATATTGCTAAGTGAATGTCTGAGATTTTCCTGCCTATGTTTTCCTCTAGGACTTTTATGGTATCACAACTTATATTTAAGTCTTTTATCCACCTTGAATTTATTTTTGTTTATGGTGTAAGTTGGTGATAAAGTTTCATTTTTTGCATGTAGCTGTCCAAATCTCCCAACACCATTTGTTGAAGAGGCTGTTTTTACTCTATTTTATGCTTCTGTCCCCTTTGTCAAGTGCTAGAAGCAGTCTAAGTGCCCATCAGTAAATGAGTGGATCAAAAAACAATGGTACATTTACACAATGGAATACTACACAGCAGAAAAAAAGGAGCTCCTACCCTTTGTGGCAGCATGGATGGAACCAGAGAGCATTATGCTAAGTGGAATAAATCAAGTAGTGAAAGCCAAATACCATATGATCTCACCTTTAAGTGGAACCTAATCAACAAAATATATAAGCAAGCAAAATATAACAAGAGACATTGAAATTAAGAACAAACTGACAGTAACCAGAAGGGAAGTGAGAGGAGATAATGGGGGGGAAAGGGGAAAGGGTTTTCAGGAACAATTATAAAGGACACATGGACAAAACCAGGGGGTGTGGAATCAGGGGAGGGAGATGGGAATATCTACGGTGGGGAGAAAATGCAGACAACTGTAATTGAACAACAATAAAATAATTTTAAAAAACAAACAAACACAGAACAAAACAAAATGTATTTCCAGATACTTGTAAGGAAGCCTGGATTTTAACTTAAAGAAAGTTGGCTGTACCTCCTTAACCAGACTTCACAGCTCTTGAGGAAGGGTATTTCCCTGAGAGGTCCAGCTGTTCCCAGGCTGGGATTCCCTGGGACACTGTGATGACTAGGCAGCATTCCTCTGCATCCCTAACCCTCCCCTGGGGCAGTGTGTCAAGGAGGATGATTTAAGAAGACATAACAGAGAACCACACTCAATGTGAAAATGCAGAGGTTGCAAATGTATATGTGGCCTCCTAATGGTATATCATCAGGTATAGTATTTTAAAAGAGAAAAGACATTTTAATATCTCCCCCTAGGTATATCAGGGAAAATAAAAATGTAAAAGACCTAATATAAAAATCAGAACCTTATACAGTTAATAGAAAATGGCGATGAGAGGAGTAATGTCTGTGTAATTTTGCTTAGAACTCTTAATTAACTCTTTAATTTTATGTGACAAGTGTTGAACACCCAAAATTTAAAAGGTATTTAAGGTAATGCAGTTATCACTGATTTATTAGCTATCTCAGTGTTTAGCTTCGGTTTTGGCATTTCCATGGGTCCAGGAATCTATTTTGAACAGACTGGATTTTGTAGCGGTAAAATCCCTCGGGGTTTAACTACTTGAAATTGCTGCTCATAATAAAAGATGATTTTATTATGATTCTTCACCTGTATCCCCCTTGCAGTCCCACCCTTGGGTCTGCCGCGACTTTCAGAAAAGGACATGGGTTTCCTCTTGGGAAGAGGCTAAGACGCCTTGTCTCCACCTCCACGGTGCCTCTGGGAAGAGCCAGCTGCTTCCCTCTGATGCTCTTCATTCTGAGCAGTTTCTCATTGGAGCCTGTCTTTCCTCCTATTTCCCCTACTCAACAAAAAGCAGGGAAGCTCACCTTCGACTTCCCCAGAACTGACCGACTTTAAACCTATCACTTAATTGTCTTTTTTTGCTTGAATAAGTCCAGGCTTGGCATAAAGATATTACAGGACATCAAGATGGTGAAGCCTTGGCAGATTGTTGGTTCTGCCCACCAAACTCTAACCTGTTCATCTACCAGACACCTGTTCTTTTCCAGGCTTCTGATTCAGGAGGTTTTGCTACACTGCTAACTGATTTGGTTAATTTTCCACTTGTTAAGATAGTCTATTAGTCTCTTCCTGACTCCCCCCTTCTCTTATCTATAGATAAATACACCTTTTTTAAAAGGGCATACAGAAGAGTTCAGTCAACACACCTACTTTCCCAATGCTCCTCCTCTTTTTTTTTATTCCTTTTTCTTGACATGTCCCCTTAGCAAGGACCAAGAGCACACTCGCTTTTTCTTCATATGGCAGCCTAGAAAGATCTGTACAAAAACCCAATCAGGCATGAGAGAGAAAAATTCGTTATTAAATATTTGAATTGCATATTCCCATATATTTTAAACTAGAGTCAATGAATTATCATAAACATTTAAGCAACATATTCACCTGGGCTTATTTATTTATTTTTTTTGGTAAGACAAAAATCTCACAAACTATATTTATATTTAAAACAAGAAAAATGTTTTTTTGACACCTTATCAACAGAAGTTTCAAATCTTAATTAAATACTTCTGATTTTCATCTTGGAGGGTATCCAGTCCAAGTAAACAAACATTCTTAGTTTCTATCTCTAAACATTTTTTCCCTTTGAACCCAATTATTTTTTTTTTTTTGAACACAGACATTCATGGCCAGAATTCAATAAAAGAGAAAGACTTAGAACACACTCTACACAGAATTTCACAGTAAGTGTGAATAAAAGGAATTAATGTGGCCATTAAATTTTAATTTTTCTCAAACTACATTTCTTTTAGCATCTTCATAATGAAATTATGCATTAATTCAACATTTTAGTGTAGAGACTCTGAATTATTTTATTGATTTTAAATCAACATTGTTGGTGCACAGGACAAATCTAGTAGTAGTATTTACTTGCCTTTTCTTAAGTTAATAACCTATAAGTCTTAGGCCATTAATCTCAACTTTTACTCTCATGTAATTTGGTCTAATGAAAAATCCTGGCTGATGTGGCTCAGTGGAGTGAGCACTGGCCTGCAAACTAAACTGTTGCTAGTTCAATTCCCAGTCAGGTCACATGCCTGGGTTGTGGGCCCGGTCTCCATTTGGGTGCATGTGAGAGTCAATGAATCTATGTATTTCTCACACGTTGATGTTTCTCTCCTTCTCTCCCTCCCTTACCTTCTAAGACGTAAATAAATAAATAACGTCTTTTAAAAAAATAAAAAAAGAAAAGAAATTATTATGTTACTGGAGTATGTTTCCTAACCTCTATGTATGTCAGTTCTACATTTTCAAAAATAGTCACAGGGTGAAGGAGTTAATATTGACATACGCAGATGATCTCTAACAGTGTCTGATACAAAAGAAAACCAAAACAAAACCAAAACACAGTGTTGTGAGAGTCCACACATCCACTTCTATCCTAAATATTTTTGTCTTGAGTGCATATACTTTTTACATGTCCATGTCAGAAGTTCTACTCCACGTCAGAAGCTCTACATTACAACTCATGTTTGACATTTGTGCGTTTTTGTTTGAACATTGTTTCTTCTCCCGGCCTGTTGTATATGAGCTTGCTGATTTTTGTGAAAGGAGTACATATTCTAGACAATATAATTTTTGCCTTTATTATTTCACAAAAGCCAAGGGTGAATTTTAAACATTTTTTATAACACATTTTACCTTCTACTTTTCCAGAGATGGATGTCAAATGTGTCATAGAAACAGAGCCCATCACAGGGAACTAGCACAAGGTCATGGAACTAAGAGAAAGCTTCATAAGGAGCCAAATTTGTGCTGTGTTAATATCACATGTCAAGGTTAGCATTTTCTGTTTGTGGGTCCCTCTTATTTCCTGAAATATGATGAAACAAAAAATTTGGAATTGTCCAGGAGAACTAAAGCAGAAAAGCTGCCAAGGTGTGTTTGTATTTGTGACTGTATTGTGGGGAAAGATATTTCCTTCTGTATTTTTTTATACTTTGATATTTCCTCCCCCCCAATACTTTGGTTCATAGAGAGCAATTATTGTTCTTTCATGATCACTATTACTAATAGTTTTTTTATCTACTGTCTGAATTTATTAATACTTAAAATTAGTTTTTCTGAATAGATACATAAATAAGTAATATTTTAACAAATTAGATTTTTCCAAGTACGCATTAATTACAAAATTCATATTTTATACTTTTTAGCTCCTAATAAATAAGATCCCTTGAATTCTTCAACCACTTTTAAATATAGCCAAGTAACAAAACAATTTTAGCAGTTTGCAAAAATGTTAATATCAGCTTTAAAATGTCTTCTTTCTCTACATTTTCCCTTATAGTATTTTTTTTCATCTATTGAGAAAATTGTGTTAAGATTAGAGAAATTCTCACTTCTCTATCATACTATCCCATGTATCAGCCTGAAGTTCTGATTTAATTCTTCCAACTGAGATTCTTAATAATTTTCTAAATAAGTTTTAAAGCTAAAATGAAAACTCTATTACACTCTGTGTTTTTAATCTGCCCAGTTTTAAAACAAACTGACAAATTGTGCTTCTAGTGCCTTTAGAAGATTAACTATTTTATCTAAGTCAAATTATCGAGTTGAAAGCATTTTAAATTGGAAGTTTTTTTCCTAAAGAAATATCAATTATCCAAGTACTAGTAAAAATCATGTATATAATTTTGTTGGACATTTATAAGTGGCATATTAGAACATTATGCAAGCTCTAACGTAAGTTTTATTTCAGATTCTGTCAGGAATTACTGGAAGTGCAATGGTGTCGGTAGTGACATGAAATTATTTTCTTCACAGGAAGAACCAAACCATGAACTATTGCACCCACCTGAGGCCTTTCTCATTGAAGAACTTATTTTATTCAGAAATAATTTACATATAGTAACACTGTGAGGAGGCAATGTAATGGATTTTGACAAATTAATACATTTACTTAATTACTACAATCTCAAAATAAAATACATCCATTACCGTAAAAATATTTCCTCCCCGAAAATTCCCTTCTGTCAGTTTGTAGAACTGAGTTGCCATCTAGTGATGTTTCTTTTCAGATCAAAGGACTTTCTGTAACATTTCTTACAGTGACAGTCTATCAGCCCAAAAATTCTTTCACCTTTTTTTCATCTAAAAATGTTTTTATTTGCCTTTATTTATGAAGGATAGCTTGGATTTAGAATACTTAGTTACTCTTTTTTTTGGCTATTCCTTTTGAATGAGTCATTCTAGCTTTCATGGTTTCTGACACAAAGTCACACAATAATTTTATTGTTGTTCCTCCTTATATTAAGCCATTTTTCTTTGCTTGCTTTCAAGATTTTTCTCTTTGCTTTTCAGCAATTTGACTATAGTGTGTCTTGAAATATAGATTCTTTGTGTTTTTATCCTGCTTGAAGTTTTCTGAGCTTCTTGGATCTTTACAGTATTTTGCTGTGTATAATGCACACTTTTGCCCAAATTTTTTAGGGAAAAATAAGGATGCACATTAGACACAGGCAGTATCTGAAATACCTTATATCTGTTTTTGTGTTTTGTAATTATTTGCTGCATAAAATTATTGTACCATAGTATGCTCAAAAATAATGCTAAAATTGATTTATAACACAAAATGTATGTAAATATAAATAAATAAATAATTGAATTACAATTTTTTAAAAAAATTTTTCTTGAAAGTTTGGGCCAAAAACATAGGTGCACATTATACATGGGGGATGCATCATACACAGCAAAATATGGTAAATTAAAATTTTCCAAGAATTTGGTATATTTTCAGTCATTATACCTTCAGGTATTTTTTTCTGCCTATATCTCTCTCTCCTTACCTTTTATGCATTTATTTAACCTTATATCATTTCTTAAAAATACCTTATGTGTATGTAAAAATAGTTATTACCTTTTACTACTATCATTTCTATTTTGATGAATAGAATATCTCCCCTTCTTCAGATGTTATAAATTCCAATAACTCAAAACATTATAGAGTTTCCAAAAATTCCAAGACCATTTTTATACTTGAAAGCTTAAGTTAGTAAGAACAGTGCCTACACCGTGACACTTTGTCTACCCCAAGTTTGTAGTTTTACTATCATATCAAAAACAGTGCTACATTTAACCTTGAGCCTCTTAATTGAATTTAAAATATTCATGAAAATGTCAGATGTTTCTGACAGAACTTCTGAAATGATTTGATTCCATAATTTAAATGAGCCAATGATTTCTTATTGCAATTAACTTTCTGACTGAAGCATCACATGACACTGGTTTACTGGTATCGTGCAACTATTTGCAAAGCTCCTCTGCTAATGGATCTAACACATCAACAGCTATCGTCACATTTCTCATTAGTGCAAACTTCACAAACTTCACATCAATAGTGAGCCAAAGTAATTTAGCAGAAAAATCATCTGATATAATTAAAAGTCATGCTTGACACAGTATTATGCAATGAACCTTCTGCAACTGCCCCTATTAAACTTTCATTTTCAGGCAACAGTGTTTTAACGACTATTAATTTGTGAAGTGTATCTGATGCTTTTTTAGTAACTGTGTTGTCTTCTGGTTTTCGTGTGGCCAGTGGTATGGCTGCCATTCCCGTGGTGGACGGTAAATGCCAGCACATTTTGGGGGTAAGCCACACATTTATCATCCATGTTTTGAGAAATCTAAATGCAGTATTAAATTTCTCATGAATCTACACTTTTTTTAAAGTTCTTTTTGAGTTTATCGAAAATTTATAAAAATATTATTTGCCAATGATATCCAGTAGGACAGTCAGTAATTACAAATTTGAATGGTATAGGATGCTTAATGAAAGAATGATTTTTCTTTCCTCTAACTCATTTGAGGTTTTTTTTTCCCCTCTTGCACAAAAAATGTTATATCTTTCATGATGAAGAAATTAGTCAGCCATATACTTACTTTCTTTCACACATTTAAATAAATATAAAAAATACAACAGTACTTTTTCACAACAATGGAAACCACAGACGCATTTAACAAATAGATGTTACAGCACTGGGAGGAGACATTTCAGCAGCTAAACCTGACAAAGATAAAATTTTTAATAAGTAATTAACTCACAAATTAAGAAGAAATATAAGGAAAAAATAGAAAAGTATTCACATAAGGAATTCACAGAATGATTATAAGTTTATGAAAATAAGTTCAATCTTTTTAGTGATCAGGAAAATGTAAACTTCAACAATAACGTGGCACCATCATACACGCTCGAATTGACCAAAAAGAAAGGAAAAGAGCCTGTGCTTTCTAGTATGTGGTGATAGACACTCTCCTGCTTTCTGTGGGAGTGCAACCAGTGGCTACCACTCAGGGGCAATCTGACAGTTCATAAAAACATGTAAGCATAAACTCTATGAATGCATACTTTTATTCCTGATATATACCACAGAATAATTTCGTATAGAATATGTAGGTGCTAGCATTACTTGGACTTTGAGGGAATGTAGTAAGTTGTCTTTGCAGAGAAATGGTTAGGTGAAACGTAGCAAGACATCCTTTGGCATACAGTGAAGTAATTAGATGAACTGTGATAAACATACAACATGGATAAGCCAAAAAAAAAAAAAAAAAACAAAACCCAAAAACAAAAACAAAAAAAGTTCTGGTTCCTACTTTAAAACAGGAAATAAAATATTCATATCATTATGGGTTAAGATACATACATTCACTATACCATTGTTTTTTCAAAGAAAGCTTATATCACGGGCATAACCCAAAACATTAGTGTTGGTTCATTTGAGGGGAGAGACAAAAAAAGAGAACATTGGAAGCAAAGGAAAAAGAATAGAATTTGCTAGACCAAACAAAACGAAGTGAACACAGTGTGCCGCAGCACAGTGAAAGTCACTCAGAGGAGGGTGTGACACATACTGATGATCAGAGTGTGCTGATACCGATAATCTAAAGAGTAAATTAAATCTCTTGCCTGTATTTGCAGTTTGAAACAAAATGCACACACACCTAAATATGCACCTGTATTCCTGAGGACTGCAGAACATCACACTCTGGTGTGGCGAATAATAGAAATACACAGCCATGAAGTTTACACAGCCAAGGGAGGCCCATGTTGAGATCACAGGCTTTGTCAGTGAAGAGTAGCAGAGCATGACAACCCCAAATGTGACTGTATGAGTGCAGGACATGCCACAAAATACATCACTTGGGTATGTTGATTTTTTTTTTTTTTTTTGAGCTAGGCACTTGGAAAACAATAGATGCAGGGAGAGGCTTTCTCTGAATACCTCTTATCTACCTAAAGAGAGATCCTCAAAATGAAATCCAAATGTCATAAATGCTTTCTCCTGGAGTATTGTCAGGGACGATTGACTCTTACAAGAGGGGAAACCAGAAGTCGACAACAGACTAACTTGTCCCTGGGTATGTCTCACATATTCATGAAGAGTACATGCTAATCCTCTGCTCTTTGTCTTTCTCATGTCTATTTGTCTTTTGCTACAGAGGTACCAGCTAAGACCTCAGAAGGATAAAGGGGAAATTTTATTCCTCCCCTACATAAATTCATAGGATGGATGTGACAGCCTAAAGTAGTAAAAACGATCCCTACAGACAGCAGAAATCTCTAGGTGCATGATGTGGTTTTCTACCTTCTCTTTACCCACATTCAGGACAATGTTGGGTGCAGCAAGGGATATTGTGTGACACCGCACAACATCCTGAGAAATGTGAAGAGGTCAACTGGGTTTGATAAAGTAAGTTGTAAATATTAGATACAGAGAAATCTGAACAATTTAAGGAAGGCATGAGGAGCAGAAATCACAGGAAACCCCTAGGCTGAGTGAACTTCCAGTTAAATTTACATTGAGTGTTGAGGGAAAGGAATGCCCCAGGGACATTTGTGCTATCTAAGGGCAAGGAAAGCCCATGTTTTTTTGGCATTTAAGCTTTTAATTTCTGAAGTTGGAAATATAAAGATTTATACAAACAAATGCAGAAAATTATATTTTTCTAAGTACGTGAAGATAAATGGAGGAACAGACTGAAAGTACTTTTTCTACCTAAATTATTCAAACTCCCTTTGACTAAATTTAAATTATTCCTTTTCCTTTTTAATTTTGCATATTTCATGTGCATTGAATGAACAAATGACAATTTTTGGTGTTCATTTATTTATTATTTGATGCACCGTTATTTTACAGGGTAAATGGGTCCTAAGTTAAAATGAATTGATGTCTGCTAAATTAATCCTAATCTTTCCTATTCTTTGAAAGTTAATCCTACATTAATAAGGCCTAGAAAACAATACTGCTTTATTTCATCTTTATACTTGCTTACATTAATTAAAGCTTTTTATGTTCTAATTAAAAATAGCGTAATTGCAAAATATAGTTCAATAGTAACATTTTATATGAATTTCATTTACTTTTTAAATAAGGACTCTGTTATTAGAAAGAAATGAATCATAATATGTACTTACAAGTACTTGGGTTCTTTTACATGTAAGTTATTTGTTAATAAGAGATCCCTGAAGATTAAAGCTGTAACTGTAAACATACTTAAAAGTTTTAAGAGAATATAGAAAGGACATTTGATTGGAAGTGAATTACAGAACTTAGCCTCATTCTATGAAATTTGCTATAAAAATGTTCAAACATGTAGAAAAGTAGAGAGTAAACTCAATGTGTAAGTACTTATCAAAAATGATCTACATTTTCCCATATTTATTTTTGTCAATCCTCATGCCATTCTGTTTTATATGGTATTGTAAGACATGATACAATTCTGTACTCAAATACTTCAAAATACAACTCCAGTGTGGGCATTACCTTATATAACCATTCTTACATTTAATGAAATTAACAATAATTTCTTCACAACTAACATTCATTTAATCTAATATCTAATCAAATGATAATCTTCTGTAATGGTAAACACAAGTGAAAAAAATGGATTTGACTGCTATGAAAAATTATTTGACATATACCACATAGCCCACCCAATGACCCAGCAATCTATTCCTAGGTATATACTGATGGAAATGTATAAAAAATTGTCACAAAAATACATGTTCAAGAACACTTAGAGCCACACTGTGTGTAAGAGTTTCAAGACAGATACAAATGAAGGGTCTATGGACAATAGAACAGATACAGTGATGAATATATACTCAGTGAATAACATTTGGCAATGAGATGAATTAACTATTCTTACAAAAAACAGCATGGGTGAATTTTATTAACAAAAAGAGTTTTAATAAAGCCAGGCACGAAAATATAATTTTGCATGGTTTCAGTCACATATATTTATTTCAAAACGGGCAGAACTTATCCATGGTATAGGAAGGGACGGCTTTAGGTAGGGCCTTGCATCTCTGGAAGGGGCATAAAGAGGGCTTCTGGGCTACCAGTAATATTTCAGTTCTTAATTTGGGTGCTAATAACCCAACTGTGTGCCTTTGTGAGCTTCATACTTATGACTTTAGTATATACTTAATACTTTAAAATAACTTAGATGATTAAATCTTGAACCTGATGATTAATATGAGCATCACTAAAAGTGAGGCCATTACCCAGCAGCATGGGGTATGGCCACTTGTCACCAGGTACCAATATATCATAAAGGTTTGTGAGGAAGGATATAGGTTTTTATTAACAGGAAACCCAATTTGAGAGGGCTGAAATGTTTCTGCTCCAAGCCAACCTCATCTCCAACCTACAATAAACCAGGAAGATTAGAGCCCAAGACCAAATCCGGGGGTTCCCCATTATAGCTTATCTGACCCTTGGGAGCTTAAGAGAGTTGCATACCCCATCCTCCAGCTCCAGGCTCTCTCTCCCTCTCTGGTGCATGCACATGGGGTCAGCGTCTCCATTGTCTCCCACAGTTCTGTCTCCCACCAGTCTTTGGGGTACACTGCCAGGTCACTCTGTTACAGAGCAAAAGGCTGAGCAGGGCACCCAACAATTCCCCAGCCCCACTCTAGGTCCGTTTTGCACGCCGCCAATGGAAAGACATCTCTCAATACCAGAG
>PVJI01007908.1:0-74799 GCA_004026765.1 Micronycteris hirsuta | reverse complement strand
GCCTCATCCTCTCTGTTTGTGCTTCTGCCTCTTCAGTTCTTCCTTCCAGCCCCTCATCAGTCTGGTTTCTCTGTTTGCACAAGGACTATCGTGCCTGCCCCAAAATGACCCCTCACCCCAGGTCTCCCTGACCTTCCGTGTCCAGCAGCTAAAGCTAACTGAGAAAAACCACAGCATCTCAACTCAACAAAATGCACCTGCACCTTGGCTTGGGCTTAAAGGAAGTAATTTAAAAGTCCAGAAGAGACGGTCTGATTGGTGCATCTTCCATCAGGTTCCTTGCCTGGTCCAGTTAACCCTGGAAGCCTGAGGGCCCTCCAGTGTGGGGGAGGAGAGACGTTGGCAGCAAAGGAGACTCTGGCTCACAAAGTAATTCAAGGTGTGTCTACAAATCCTTTGGAACATCCTGACACCCTCCTCTAAGAGTACGTTCTAAGGAGAATTCATACAAGCAACACAGACTATGCTGCCCAGTGAGTGGAAAGCGGCACTCAAGTAGACCAACTAGCAGCAGGGTAAGCCCCTAGTAGATGGAAAAACCTTTATTTCCTGGCGTCATGAGGAGAGAGCTGGCCTGACACAGACCCAGAGCTGCCTGCACGTCTGGATCTCACTGAAGTCTGGGTGGCTGCCGAGCTGAGTCATCCAGGAGCTGGAGTTAAAACATGGCCATAGCTCAGACCACCCCTCACACCTCATCACCTGGGCTGTATCTTGTCCCCCTGCCAGAGCTCTTGTGTCTTTATTGGGGACCCTAATGACGTCTCTGTCATTGGAAGTTACTCATTACTTTTGCTGTCCACAGCTGGACATACGTGAGGTAATGAGATAGTAGGGAGCCATGAGCCCTGCTTAGGTTTGGTCCCACCCTCTTTCAATCTCAAACCAGAGACCTAAGTTCTTGGCTCCAAACGCTGATTGGCAATAGATGCCATCACTAAATCAGCTTCTCCTTCTCTCTCACCTTTAAACATATCTCCAGACAATAGCAAGATGCTTGTGTGGACTACAAGACCATTTGGCCCTTATTGCATTGTGTCTCTCTGCTGCATAAGAAGAAATTAGTCAGAGGTGGTGGGGGAAATATGGCCTTTGGGGTCATCAGGACCTGAGTCTGAGCCCGAGACTCACCACATAAGAGCAGTGGATCTCACTCGGGAGGCTTGTCTCTATGCGCCTGAGGGTTGACTGGGAAATTTGTGATAAATTCCCATAAAGATTAAATTTGAAAACCTAAAATCAAGTGGTTGACATTGTTGAATCCCCAGTGTTAGCCCCTTTGCCTTCCTTCATGGCAGGGATGGAAGCAAACTTTATTCCAAGTACGGAGCTCAGGCTCTTTCTCTCACACCCACGATTTTATTAAGTCAACCAGCACTTATTACACCTACTGTATACACTGGCAAGGAATTTAGAGTCCTGTGTCTCCATCTTCATCTATAAACTTATCCTCAGTGGAAAATGGTGGGATCATGTACTTCCCAACTTCTTAGAGGACCGGGTGAATGTAAAACTAAAAAATGACCACAAGAAAAGGTCCCGTTTTCTTCTCTTGGAAATGTCTCAGCAGCAGGATTTTACAAAGAACTCAGTATGTTTTTCCTTCTTCTCTCTGACTCTCATCTCCTGGCTCACTTGGTTCCCAGTTCCTGGGAGGGGATCAGCAGGAGTCACCAAAGCCCCTTGTGGAAAATGGAATAGCAGTGCACTACAGACCAGCAGCCAAGGTTCAGCACCACGGACAGCGCCAGACGGGCGCCTCCTGGCCCAAGCAGGTGAGATCTTTTGATACTAGCCCTTGGCCTTACTGCCCTTGTACAAGAGTCGGTCTGAGGGAAGAGCCTCCCTGCCTCTCATTGGTTTGCTTCCTGCTCCTTGGTTAACTGACCTACACCAGGGCTCCTGCTCTGAACTCTTAGAACCCTCCCCTCGGGGCTGCAATCCAAGCATTCCCCAGGAACTCTTCCCATTTGGACCCATGCATGACAAAGGGGGGATCCGATGGTATGTTTCTGGGGCAAGCAGGTATAAAGGGCTGGGCATTTGTGGGTTTGCAGGAGATCAAATTTTAAGCCAAGTCACAGTGTTTTTCTGCCCCAAGCGTCCCTCTCAAGTCAACGACTTTCAGAGACAAGAGTGCCCAGCAAGGGAAGACAAGAGCTGAGCCCAGAGTAGGGCTGACCCGTTCTTGCTGGCCTACCTGTGGCCCCTGGAAGGGTTGACCCCTCCACCTTCAGGACTTCACTTGTAGTGTGATGCCTCTCAGAGCAAAACTCGTGACTGACGGTCCTTCTTCCTCCCACCCCTCACTGAAGGCCTTGAACAATGTCGGCCACTCCGTCTGCTCTGTTCCTCTGTCTTCCTTTCCTTCTGCCTCAAGTCTCAGGTTTCACCTCCCTGTCTTTGCCTCCAAAGTCTGCTTCACCATCTCAATTCTTAAAC
The DNA here is from genome assembly GCA_004026765.1 of Micronycteris hirsuta. NCBI lineage: Eukaryota > Metazoa > Chordata > Mammalia > Chiroptera > Phyllostomidae > Micronycteris > Micronycteris hirsuta. Next base: position 72,357 of record PVJI01007908.1, on the reverse strand, counting down.
CTCAGTTCCTTAGGCTGGAAATGTGGAGTCACCTTTGATTTTTCTGTCCCACCTTCCCTATGAAGTCTGCTAATGAAACTTCTTATCCTGTCATTAGAAAGTCTCTAAATCAATTAGTCATCCAATATTTTCTGAGCCAAAATATATGTGGACTGAAGAATAGGGTTCTATTTTTCCATGTAACTAAAACTGCCATATTGTTGTGCACGGTTGTATGGCACCCGCTTCTTTCTCGTCTGTATTTTTGTTTTCATTTTGGCTACTAAGGCGTAAGTAAAGGGAAGACATACAAGCAAACACACCCCACCTACTTACATTGTTTTCTTTAAATATTCTTCCCATGCATTAAGGTGAGTTTGTTTGTTTTTCTTTTTTGTTCTCTTTCATCTTTTCACCCATCCCCAAACCCTCCCCTCTGACAACTGTCAGCTTGTTCCCTGCGGGGAGAAACAAAGCTTGTTGACCAGGGGCCATGCGACCCCTCTGCTGTGTAATCGGATGGTTGCGGCCCAATGTGACAGCAGAACAGGAACCAACAAGCTGCCACTGTGACACGGGGTCAGGATGGGGGCCTGAGAGACCCAGCAACTGAAAATGCAGACCAGGGTGGGTGATGGGGGAGGGGGGACAAAGAGAGAGAAACAAAACCAAACATTTCCTCTCAAAATGGGTCTGCAAGCCCCAATTCCCCAAACCTACAAAAAATCTAATGCTAAGAAAGGAAGTCAAGAGAAACACATGAAGCCACTCCAGATTAAGTAATGTTACAGAACAATGTGACAATGACTTGAAAGCAGCACATTGGAAACCATCACTGATCTGAAAGCCTGCACTGACTCCAGGCAGAGAGCCTTCCTCCTGGGGTTTCTCAGAGGTGGGGTGACAGACGGAGCCCACCCATGAACCTCTGGCACACGGTGTGAGGCTGCTGCCTTTCTCCACCTGCTAGGCCCCTGCGCCACCCCACAAAGGCCCTTGAGAATGTTCCAGGGGTCAGACCTGAGTCCCAACCGGCAGGTCGGGGAACATAACAGGGGCATCCCTGCAGCCAGAAGGAGGAAGATCAAGTTGAATGATTAGAACACATGCCTAGTGTGGTAGGCTGAAAAATGCTCCCCACGGGAAGTCCACATCCTAATCCCAGACCCTGTGCCCATGTTACCTTGTGTAGTGAAAGGGACTCTGCAGCTGTGAGTCAACTAAGGAATTTAAGATGGGAGATAGTCTTGGATCCCCCCATAGAATCACATGGGTCCTGATAAGAGGGAGGCAAGAAGGTCACGGTCAGAGGAAGGAGGTGTGGCTGTAGCCCCACAGGTGGGAGTGATGTGCAGTGAAGATGTGGGAAGGGGTCATGGGCCACGGGCCACGGAACGCAGGTGGCCTTGAGGAGCTGGAAACGGCAAGGACGTGGGTTCTCCCTTCGGAGCCTCCAGCAGGAACCCTGCTTTCAGCCCAGTGAAACCAGTTTTGGATTCTGACCTCCAGAACTCCAAAGTAATAAATTCATGTTGTTTTAATTCATTAAATTTGCGTTAATTTGCTACAGTCTCAATCAGGAATGATTGTACCTGCTAAATAGGACTTCTTGTACATTTGGCAAAAAGGTGCTCATAATATTCCCTATTATATTTTACATTTATTCTTTGTCTGAAATCACATTTCCTTTCAATAGGATATGGTTTCTTCTCTCTGTTTCCTGAGTCTTTCCAGAGGCTTGCCAGTTCTATTAGCCTTTTCAAAGAACCAGAAGTTGGCTTCGTTACTCACATCTACTTTGTGGTTGCTTTCTATTTCATGTATTTCTGCTGTTATCTCTTTTGTTTCCTTTTTCCTGCTTTCTTTGAGTTTATTCAGCTGTTCTCTTTCTAACTCCTCATGTTCAACGTTTGGATTACTGACTTTCAACCTTTTATCTTACATAAGCCTCTCATATGTTCTAATATGTGGTATTTTCTTTGTTATTGTTCCCTTCTAATCCTATTCTAAAATCCTTCATGCTTTATCTTTATCCACGAATTATTTAAAGGGGACTTTTAATTTCTATTTTTTGTTATTGACTTCTTCTTGAATTCTGTGGTGGTCAGAAATGTCATTTGTTCATTCTGACTTTTCAACATTAACCAAAGGTTTCCTGTTGGTGAGATAAATGGTCAAGTTTCATAAATGTCCCAGGTGTGCCAAAGGGAATGTGGTGCTTCCAGTTGTTGAAATGGTCTAGAAATTCTCATTAAGTGTAGCTTCTAATCCCATTATTCTCAATTCCCATCTTATTTATTTTTGTAGATATTCTTTTTGTTTTTTCTTTCTCTTTCTTTCTTTCTTTTTTTTTTTTTTTGTCATGGGGGTGCTGCTTGCTGCATCTGAGTTACTGTGTGAGGTATGTTAGAACCAAGAAGAACAGGCGACAAAGGACCAGCTGAACTCACAACAAGGAACCAAACAGACAAATCCCGAAAAGCTTCTACAGGACAACATCCGATCCCTTCGATTTATATTAGGAAAATAAGGACAGTTCCAAGGTTCAAAAAAGATACCCAAATATAAGCCGATTGGGCACTGGATCCTAATTTAGGAAAAACCGGTTATCATGGGTATTTTGGGGATAATTGATTTTGGGCTCTCTAAAGCCTGAGGCCCCTCTCGTTCAGGTCCAAGGGGCTCCTAGTGTCCTGCCCTCCACACGGCCAGTGCCTTGGTTGTGCCAGAGGAGGGCTGACGTCATCATCAACCTATCCCGATGGTAACAAAAACTCCAGTTACTATGATAACAAGTGTGGTCTCCATTCAGCAGAGTGTCTGATAAGTGGCAGACACTGGAAAATACTGTTTAGAGAAGCAGACTGTGTGGCTGGCTTTTCTAGAAAGGCTCCCTAATGTCTGGTGATGGACTAGCCTCTCCCCTTCCCCCAACCACCCTGTCGTCACGCAAACCCCAGAGCAGACGCCTTGTTACCCCGACGGCTCTCTCATTGATCTGTGTATGGGTCTGCCCCCTCTGCTACACATCTGGCTCCTCCTGGGCAGGAACCGTGTCTGATGTCCGAGTCTCCCCAGCACCTAGCCTGGCTGGGGCTGGACAACATAAGAATTCCTGGGCTGTGGGATCTGGGCCTCCGTCTTGGCACTGCCTCCCTGGGCTCTGTTTGCAAAATTTGGGGCTCAGATCCTTTCAACTCCCTCATCTCCCTTCAGAAAGAGATTCTGTAGTCAATCCCAGAGTGCAAAGCACATCAGGAGCAACTGCGGCCCTGACAGATGGGAAGGAGAGCAGAAGCAGAGGAGTCTTCTGGCCAAACTATTACTATGTCTGTCCAAACAGGGCAACTTCAGCTGAGGACAGGCAAAGGCTCCCCGCTGGCTGGCTATTGGCACCAGCGACCACTGAGGACAGCGTCATTCTGGGGCATGAGGCCGCGCTACACCCTCAGGGGGACCCAGCGGAATGAAATCACTTTGGGGAAGCTGGGGTGTCCTTGCAGAGAAAAGAGAAGCCATGACTGGACTTGACCGGACAAGAGCAGCAGTAGAGCCTCCGCTAACACTTATAATTTTTCTCCGAACTCTGCCCATTACACACATTCTAAGAAAATAATCGGGCAAGTAACAAGAAGATACCATTTAAGGGTCTTCATTGCAGCTTGTCTGTAACTTCTTTTTTAATGGAATATAGATCTGTTGGTTTAGGATTACATGAAGGAACAACTGTCCATTCATACAGTGGGTTACTGTGCAGCAGTTAAAGGGACAATGGAGATCTATATATTTTTTAATTATTTTATTGTTCAATTACAGTTGTCTGCATTTCCCCCCCACACTCCCCCTGACCCCAGCCAAACCCACCGCCTTCCCTTGCTTCCACCCTCCCCCTTGGTTTTGTCCATGTGTCCTTTATAGTAGTTCCTGAAAACCCTTCTCCCCATTATCCCCTCCCACCTCCCCTCTGGTTACTGTCACATTGTTCTTAATTTCAATGTCTCTGGTTGTATTTTGCTTGCTTTCATCTTTTGTTGATTAGGTTCCAGTTAAAGGTGAGATCACATGGGATTTGTCCCTCACCGCCTGGCTTACTTCACTTAGCATAATGCTCTCCAGGTCCATCCATGCTGTCACAAAGGGTAGGAGCTCCTTCTTTCTCTCTGCTGCGTAGAATTCCATTGTGTAAATGTACCGCCGTTTTTTGATCCACTCATTTACTGATGGGCACTTAGGTTGCTTCCAGCACTTGGCTATTGTAAATTGTACTGCTATATTTACTAATATGGAATGAGATAGATGATAGATACATACAAACATAAGACATAAACACGTGTGTATGTATACATCACACATATTTGCTTCACTTCCTCAACAGAACTGGCTGATAAACCTTCTCAAGTCCGCAAGCAATTCTTAAAACCCTGAGGCATTTAGCTTGTAAATGTGGTGCCTTTGAAGTTCAATGAGCTGTCTAGTACTACTTATAAAGCCCCCCACACAGGAGCCTTGTCAGCATGTACTATTATCCTCCCAGATTAAATGTGAGTCGAAGAGCAGGTAAGTGACCTACCCAGGATGAGAAAGCTAGAGAATGACACTACCCAGGTGGAGCCCAGTCGGTCTGACCTCACGCGTGGCTCCGCCCCCATCATGCAATGCCGCTGTTAAGAAAGAATTTCAGTGGAAATTTTTTTTTCAGTGGAAGCAAAAAATCTCAGAAATACATTCCAGCTGATTTTATTTATTTACTTTTTAGAGAGAGGGGAAGGGAGGGAGAAAGAGGGAGAGAAACATCCATGTGTGGTTGCCTCTCATGTGGCCCCCACTGGGGACCCAGCCTGCAACCCAGGCATGTGCCCTGACTGGGAATTGAACCGGGACCCTTTGGTTCACAGCCTGCGCTCAATCCACTGAGCTACACCAGCCAGAGCCAACTGATTTTAATGAAACCCATGAGGTGAGTGAGGTCAGGGAAAAGAGCACAAAGTGTCCTAGAATAGAATTAAACATATGCAGTTTTTATCTCACTGAAGTTTTTTTGAAAAATGAGTGTTGCCTGGCTGGTGTGGCTCAGTGGATGGAACGCTGGACTGCAACCAAAAAGTCACCGGTTTGATTACCAGTCAAGGTACACGCCTGGTTTGTGGGCCAGGTCCCCAGTGCGGGGTGCGCAAGAGGCAACCACACGTGGATGTTTCTGTCCCTTTCTTTCTCCCTCCCTTTTCCTCTCTAAAAACAAATAAATAAAATTTTTTTAAAAAATGACTTGTTTTAAACTACTGAGTTTTGGGGTGTTTTTTCCATCACAAAAAGGTTACTGATACACCCCCACTGTGAAACGTCTCTCCAATATCTTTTCAGACTGAGAGGCAAGGCCCACTTTCCAAAACGTAAATACCAACTTATTCAGGCTTACCCAGAACGGGCACGCCACTCAGGCGCCCATCTGAATAGCAAGTGGTGAGCCCACGGGAACGGGCATGTGCCTCTGTGTGGCATCCCGACTGAATAGCCCACGCCCTGAGAGACAGCAGGGTTGTTTGAATAGTTCTGAGTTGAGTGGTCATAACCAAGATATATATATTTTTTAAGTCAAGGTCCCAGGTATGAGCATGGGCTCTGGATCCCGGATCATCCTTTAACTGCCACGTGACCCTGGACTTCTTACTTCATCTCTCTGTTCCTTTATCTGGAAATGGGGGGGAAAAAGAATAGTCCCTACCTCGAGAGTTGTTAGAATTGAATAAATTCATAAATGAAAAGTACTAGAACTATCCCTGGCACATTGTAGGTCATCTATAAACGTTAGCTATCAATAGCACACAATTCAAAGATCTTTAGACATTTTTGTATCTTAGAGGCAGAGAAATTCAAAAGCCAATCAATGACGTCAAAGCTAAAGTAAGAGCCACAGCTTTCCACGAACAGAGGGAAAAATTAGGTAATGGTTTGGCTTGAACTCAAGGCCATGGACCAGAGCAGTCCCAAGGGCTTCGAGGTGACCCCACACAGCCATGGGGTAAGCATCTATACACAGGCCTCTGAATGGCCCTTTAGGGTCACAGACAAGAATCCCAGCTGATGTTCATGATGTGACAACAGCTGAGTAGGTATTCCCCAAAATTGCTTCTGATGAATAAATGGTTTCCCTAGTGAGTAAATACTTTTTACCCTCAGGAAGATTTGAATTAAGTATGGAAATATAAAAAGAACAAAAACTGAAATGTGAAGGCATTTTTGCTGCCTTATCCTTATAATGTTTACGAGAACTTGGCTTGTTGGAATAGTAGATTGTCTTGTGATTCCAGCTGGAAATACATAATTGAGTAATTGATCTCAACTTAAGACTTCCCCCTTTTTTACACAGTAGAGGGACAACTCATCGAATTTCAAAGTTACCATATTTGTAAGCTCAATGGATTAGGTTCACAAGAATTGCTTAAATACCTGAGAAGGCTTGTCAGCCATTTATACTTGGGAAATTAAGCAAAGCTATTTTATGTAATAGATAATGCAATGTGAAATGCTTAAAGGTGTTTAAGTTGGTAAATGAGAGCAAAATTAACCCAAGCCTCTTTAAAAGTGTTGCCTAAAGTTTGCTAGACCTAGAATTAAAATAAGTTATTTAAGCTGAAATTAAGAGGGTAGAATAAACTAGGCTTTTTCCTTTTATGCATAACTTTAATTAATTGAATATTAATTATTAAAACCCAAGCAAACATCTGAATAATCTTTTATACATACACAAATGAATTTTAAGAGCATCAAAAAACACCCCGGCTGGTGTAGCTCAGTGGATTGAGCGCGGGTTGGGAACCAGAGGGTCCTGGTTCGATTCCCAGTCAGGGCACATGCCTGGGTTGTGGGCCAGGTCCCCAATGAGGGCCATGTGAGAGGCAACCATACATTGCTCTTTCTCCCTCCCTTCTCCTCTCTCTGAAAATAAATAAATAAAATCTTTAAAAAACAAGGGAACTGGGCCTGGGTCGCAACTTCCTGTTCTACATGCCTATCACCGGCTACAGGTCACACAGGACCCAGAGGACAGAGCCCATATAGGACGAAGGTTGTGGCTCACGGGGTCCCCCAGAGGGATGTCCCATCTCCACGTGAGAGACGATGGCGGCATGAAGGCCGCCCCTGTGGTCTGTGGTCTGAGGCTGGGACACACCAGGACCCCTGTGTCCTCCATGGCTCAGAACATAAACATCGGGATGCAGTTCTTCCCAGGGAAGTCCTCACAGGCACCTCCTCCAGGTGAAGCCCTGTGCCAGGTGGCAGGACTGCCCTGTGGAGGAGAGGCCACCTTCAGGAAGGCCCAGTGGAGCCGGGGGCAGGGCGGGGGTGCAGGGAGACACGCACCCAACACTGGGAGTTCTGACAGCCCCCGGAGGTGGTGACAAGGTCAGGGACAGCCTCCCCAGCAGGGGGCCTCCAGCAGGCTGCTTGCTTCCCAGCTAACTACCTAGTCAGGCCCACACAGTCTTTCACCTGCTGCCTGGGGCCTACCTGCTCACCTGAAAACTCTAGACCCCTGGAAAATCCCTTCTGGTAAGGTCTGGGAGCCCCTGTCTGGGAGCCCCTGGTGCGCCCCCAGCCCCCCGCGCCCGCTCCCCTCCCCTGGTACCTGGGCTGCTTAGCCAGACACGGCACTTTCTGGGCGTTTTCTCTGCTGGCCATATATTTCAGAAGCAGGGCTCCATGAATCCATGAGAAGAACTCTTTCCAATCAAATCCCTGGAAGTTTATCTTTTAAAATAGCCGCAGAACTGCTGGTCAGTAAGATTCTGGTCTGTATCATCACTCCCCCTAAGGGGCTCCCTCAGGAGGAGGGAGATAAGGAGGGAAAGGCAAAGGCAGTGTGACAGAGTGAGAGTTCTTCCTTCTCCAGCCAGGACCACGGGCCCCGGGCAGGTGGCACTGATCCCCACTTGTCATCAGGAGCAGGTGCTGGGGAGAGCAGTCAGCAGCCGCAGCCAGCTGCCAGCCCTCTCTCTCCCGCTGGCTGGCTCATGGCTCCAGGGCAGGGGCCACACTAGCCTGGTGCTTCCCCCTTTCTCAGATGCAGCCGCCCAGCACCCACCTGTCGGGCAGCCTAACCTTTCCTAGCAGTGAAAGAGTCTAGAGAAATTAACACTGCCCCCTGCCCCTGCCAACTCCTCCCCAAACAAATGAAAAATATCTGTGAAAAAATAAAAAAGGTTTTCCAGCAAAACAGGAAGAGCAGGAAGAGGACAAGTTTGCACAGAACTGGCTCCTCTCAGCTGGGGGATGAAAGCAAACAGCCGGGAACTCTGCGTTTCTTCTCATCTGTTTTACATTCCCTAGAAGAGGGAGGGATCACCAGTCAAGGGGGCCCACGTAAGCCAGAATGGTCCCTGGATTTTATCTGTGATTGCTCAGGAGTCAGTTCTCCCAGCCATGGCCTTGAGCACCCGCCATCTGTCCTGCTGGCCTCGCTGGGGGCCACCAGGCTCTGTAGCCAGACTGTATCAAAGACAGAGAGAAATCATTGCATTTGGGGCTGTCTCTGTACAGAAGCTTGAAATTAGCCGAAACTAACTAGCCGCCCAGGGGAGTGTCTCCTCCGCCCTCGTTCATCGCTCTGTTGGAGGGTGCCCGGGCTTGGAGATCCGAGATGCGGCTCCTTCTGCTCTGATTTACAGCTTTCTGCGTCCCTGGACAGACATCGAGGAGCTCCGGCCGTGGCAGTTTTGAGAAGCAGCCACCCCTGGGCACTCAGGATCTCGCCAACATCCCAAGGCTTGCCTCTGCATCACACTCACTCTACCAGGCCCCCTCTCCTCTGGTGGTCAGTCCCCCCAGAGCTCCCGTACTGCACTCAGAACAAAGCCCAGGCTCTCCTTCGTGACCTGGGGACCCTGCATGTGCGCCCCCTGCCTTCCTTGCAGACCTCAGGCTCCCAACGCATCCCTTCCAGCCCCACTGGCCTCCCTCGGATATGCCAAGCGTACCCCTGCCTCAGGGCCTTTGCACGTGCTGCTCCTTCTGCTCAGAAAGCTCTTCTCCCAGACCTCTGCAGCTGACTCCTTTTCCTCATGCAGTTCTCACCTTGGATGTGGCTCCTCAAGAGACCTACCCTGACCTAGTTGGGCACCCCATTCACACACCTCATTCCTCTCTATCACGAAGCCTAGTTAGTCTTTTTCTAACACTTACCTGGCCCGAAAAGCATCTTTCTGTTTCGCGTATTCATTGCCTGCTGCCCTCATGAGAATCTGAGCTTCCTGAGGACTGGCGTCTGTCTTTTCTCTGCCACATCCCCAGTGCCTAGAATCATGCCAGGCACATGGTTGGCACCCAGTGAATGTGGGGTGACTGGCTACCCAGGGTCAGGGAACTGAGGGGCACAAGCATCCCTGCCCTCAGGGAGCTCTTGCTAAACGAGGGGAGAGCAAGGACCAGACAGATCTCTCATGTGTCCCTGGAACTCTGCGAACACCACGTGGGGCAAAAGGAGGCCGGCCAATTCTGCCTGAGGGGACAGATGTGCCTTCACACAGCAGGACATCCCAGGACTGAGTTTGGAAACCCCTGTGGGGTGCTTCCCAGGTGAACCAAAGGTGCAAAGGTGTGAAAAAGCAGGGACCATTCAGGAAACAGCTGGTGGTTCCATGAGACCAAAGGAAGGGGTTGATTGGAGCGGGGGCATGGGGTGAGGGACAGGAAGTGAGACCACCGGGAAGGCCTCTTTCTGGGGAGAAAGAGCTCGCCCTTCCTCCTAGAGACAGCAGTGAGCCCTGAGAGGCTTTGTTCCCCTGTTGACGTCTTGGGTCCGTCTGGAGCTCAAGAGTCTCACACAGAGGGATGACTTGGTCAGAACGGCCTTTCCAAAAGATCCCTCTGCCAAAATTGGAGCTCCCCACGCCCCGTGCCCAATTATGACCAAATTCGGGCACATTTCCAAAAGACTCCACTGCCCTCCTTCTAAAAATAGTCAGCTTTTCCTTGGGGGCACATAATTTCACAGCACGATAGCGCAGAGGGAACTAGACAGGGCTCCGTTCTTCGGGACTCTTATTGTCACCTGACTGCAGCTCCTTTGTCCCTAGTTTCATACGTCTGATCACATCGTGTGGCAGGTGTCCTCGGGAAGCGGGAGCAGAGGACGGGTGCCGGATGGACGTAGAATTTGTGTTCATCGGGCGCCCTCCCTGTTTGGGAAGAAGCCCAGTATCCTCAGCATGCAGTGGAGTAACAGTAGCTACCTTGCAGGGTCGTTTTGTGAATTAAATTAGTTAATATGGTGGGCAAAGCACCTGGAAGACTCCTTGAAATGCGATGGATGCTGTGTAAGTGTTTGGTTTAATTTTTGACCAACACGATTTCAATTTCTACAGCTAAAACTGAGTTTTGGTGGAAGAGAAATGTGCAAATACATAGTGTGTGTCCATCTCTCTTCAGCTGTGAGCTGCCTGGGGCGCACCCCCCCCACCACAGGGCCGCCGTGCGCCCCACAGAGCTGCGGGTGCCACACGTATAACCCCCTTGTCCCCACAACACGCCCCGAGGCAGGGATGGTTATCCCATTTTACAGATGAACAAAACTGAGGCGGAGAGGTTGGCAGCTAAAAGTTGCACCGCTCAGATGACATCTGTTTGCACCTTCGTCTCTCCGGGCACCTCAGCTCCTGAAGGGCAGAAGTCCCGTCTTCCCACTTTTGTATTCCCAGAGCCCAACACGGGGAGGGAAGCAGACACCCAGTAGGTGTTCGCTAGGTCCAAATGCCTTGTTATATGGTCAAAATTACTCTTGAAAAATGCCTTCAGTGGCCCCCTTGTGTATCCAACAAATGTTTAGTGAACACCTACTACGTGCAGGGCCCTGTAGCGCTGGAGATAAAGTGCGCCAGATGGGCAGTTTATCCCTGCCCCCTTGGGGCTGGGCGTCTGGTAAGGCCTTAACTCAGTGGTTAGTGCAACATCAGGGGTTGTTCAGGGCTGGGAAGAAGAAGACAGCTAAAGCGAGCGAGTGATGGGTGGACGTGGGGGCTGCTTTGGAGAAGGACGTCAGAGCACACTTCTCTGAAGAAACGAGATTGGAGCAGATTGAAAGAAGTGAGGAAACAAGTTGTGCCCTGACTGGTGTGGCTCAGTGGGTTGGATGCCATTCTGCAAAGTGAAAGGTCGCTGGTTCGAAACCCAGTCAGGGCATGTGGCTGGGTTGCAGGTCCAGTCCCAGTTCGGGGCGTGTGTGGGAGGCAGCCGATGCATGTTTCTTCTCCTCTCTTTCTCTCTCCCTTCCCCTCTCTCTACAAATAAATAAAATCTTTCAAAAAAGAAAGAAAGAGCAAGTCGTGTCCATCAGGAGAAAACGTGAGTGTTGGAGGCAGAGGGATCAGCCAAGGCCCTGGGTAGAAACGCACTTGGAGCCCACGGAGCCCGCAAAGTGCCGTGCACGTGGCCTTGTGGGTCGGCCCTGACAGTAATGTCCGCTCTCTGCCCAGACCCCTGGGGTCCCTTGTCATGTCCCCACCTCCACCCTACCACATGCTTTTTCCTCCAACAACCAGCTCCTGTGACTCTCCTTCCCAAGACCACAGGGGCACTGACGCCACTCTGTACACCGAGGCAGGAAGCAGGCACCCACCCGCCCTCCCCCTGCAGCCCTGGGCCAGGGCCTGCTGGTGGGGACAAAGATGGAGCAGTAACTTACACTCCAGAGCTCCCAGCAGGGTTAGGCTGGGCCCCCCCAAAAAATGCACCTGAGATGACACTCTGCTCTCTACTTGGCTCCTCCCCTTTCCAGTCCTGCTTCACCCAATCCCCAGCATGTCTGTGCTAAGTCATGTGACAACACACACAGAACGGGTATCATCAGGGTGTGTCGTAGTGAATGCATCTGCAGAATGTCATTTTACATGGTTTAAATGCTGGCAACACATGCAGAGACGTGACCGTCAGGTAAAACGCACGCAGGATGCTGCCCCCGCGGCATTATGACCCGCAGTCCAGGACCCCACGCTGGGGCAGAGTGGAGGTCTGCGGCCTGTGGCTCTGAGCTCCAGGCACTGCCTTCTGGCATCGGGACAGCGACGGTCCACTGAAAGCCTCAGCAGACAGCCCGAGTGCGCCAGCCACGCGGGGCTGACAGCTAGGCCTGTGACAGAGCCTCTTCCCCTGCATCCCTGAGCCCCTTCCTACCCCAAACGCCAGCAAACCCTTTGTATCCAAGGCCCCGCCCCCATAGCACAGATTTCAGTGCATTTATTCCTCCCTTTGTCCAACAGACATGGGCTAAGCAGATGCCCAGAATCCCACAGGTGCCCGGATGGAGGGAGCGTCTGACCCCGAGGATCCCGTCAGCTTTGAGCATGACCTCTGTCCCAGCTGGAGACCCACTTAGGGTACATCATTCCAATAACGGCCCTGAGTCCCCTTTTCCGTGTGACCTTGTCATTCCTCCTACCCAGAGGTGGAGTCCACTTCCCTATTCCTGAGTCTGGAATGGCCTTACATATTAGTTTTCTATTGCTCTGCAACAAAGTGCCCCAAAATTAGTGGCTTAAAACAACACTCACGGACGATTTCAGTTTCTGTGGGTCGAAAGCCCAGAATAGCTTTCTTGGTCTCCGGTTTGCAGAAGGCTGACTTTTCGGCCTTCATAAGCACGTGAGCCGATTCCTAGAACAAATCTCCCCTTGCGTATCACCATGTGCAGGCCACTGACTCTGTGCCTCCCGAGAACTCTGACCAGCACCTCCAGACTCCCAAGGCCTCCTCTGCATTCCTGTTGTGGTCGCTTAGTAATGCTGCCACCCGGAGACGCCCACTTCCTAACCCCTAGAACCCAGGAATGGGGTACCTTATGCACCTTGTACAGACGTTACCCCAGGACAAAAGGGACTTCGCAGAGACGATTAAGGAGAGGGTGTGGCGATGGGGAGATTGCCCTCGATCACTTGCATGGCCCAGTTGTAATCGCACGGGTGCTGGTGGGAAGGAGGCAGGATATCAGTACGTGGTTCAGTCACCAGTTCAAACGGAAGCTGCAGCTAGGAGATCAAGAAAAGGCTGAGGCCTGAAAGGACAGCAATGGAAGAATCAGGAAAGATCATCAAAAGCAAAGCTGTGTCATGAGAGACCAAGGCCAAGATCATCCACACCCCCGTATTCCCAATTACCGTGTATGGAGGTGAAAGCTGGACAGTGAAGGAGGCTGAGAGAACAGACGGGTCGTAGCACACAGGAAGTCTGAAACATCGCCGGAGGCAAAAATGACAGAACTGAGGCCGTCCTACCACATCAGGCACATCATGAGAAGGCAGGGTTCTTAGGAAAAGACAGTTGGGCTGGGACTAATACAAGGCAGCAGGACAAAAGGAAGGCCAAATGTGAGATGAATTGACTCCATAAAAGAAGCCACAGGCACGAGCCCACAGGAGCTGGGGAGGGCTGTTGAGGACAGGACGCGGTGGACATCTGTCCTTCACAGGGTCTCCACCAGGAGTCGGAGCCCACCAGACAGCATGTCACACACATAACAGGGGGTCGGTCGGGAGAAGGCAAAAGTGAAGACTGGAGTGGTGCAGCCACGGGCCCAGGAATGTCAGCAGCTTCTAGAAGTTGGACGAGGCACGGAAAGGATTCTCCTCTAGAGCCTTGGGAAGGAACCAGCCCTGAGGATTTCTTGACCTCAGCTCAGGGACACTGATTTTGGACTTCTGACCTCCAGAACGATAAGACAACACACGTGTGTTGTTTTAAGCCACTGGATTTGTGGAAATGCGTTACAGTAGTCACAGGAAGTTCACACATCTTTATGCTAGCACCGGTCACCCCAGGCGGCAGGCGGCTTTCTCCCGGACCAAGGGCATCTCAAGCCTAGGCAACTTTGTTTGTGATCATTTAACACAAAGCCTTAAAAAGAGCTCACAAAAGCCGCTGAATGAACTAACAAATGGATTAATGCTTATCAGCCTCATTCAGGGCCTCCTTCAGGCCGGTCTCCCTCAAGCTGGAAGCATCCACACACTCAGGAGCTACACAGCTCACCTGCCCATCCCTTCCCACCACCTCCAGGAGGGCAGCTCTGTCCTTCTGCCCAAGCCCACTTTGGGCTGGCCAGCAAACGGCTATTTCTCAAGTGCCTGTTGATTTTCAGGGGAGAGGGTAATTTCTCCCAAGGTAATAATTGGACAAATCTGCAGAGAGGCAGGAATGAGAAGCAGAAATGTTGGTATGGCTGACTTGAAACCGCAGGAATCGGTGTTGCATCACAGAAAACCATCCTGTCTGATAAACAAGGAATGAGAGGAGACAACCCTGGTCCTTGCCCCTCCCCGTTCCTCTGGACCTCCTTCTCAGCCCCACCACAGCCACTGAAATGTTGGTGAAACCTGTATTTAATGCCACCCAAAAGAACTCAATTTTTGTACCATTGAGGGAGAAAAGCTGATTCCAGGTAGTGTGAATCACATGGTCCTATTTTGTTAAAAAGAAAGAAATCAAATATATTCACTATATATACAATGCTTGTGGGGGCGGCATAGAAGAGGCTAGAAGAAGCTTTGTGAAGATGTTAACGATGGTTTTATGGAGGTTACGGACAGTTGCTTTTCTTCCTACGTTTTTCTAATTTACAAAGAACAACACTGTTGATGTAATAAAAATAAAGTTTAAATCATTCAAAATAAAAGAAACGGAGCGTTTTGCGTGGCAGGGCTGCTTTGTGTCCCTTCCCAGACAGCCCAGGTCTCTCAGCCCCTCCCCAAATAGGAAGCTGGGGTCTGGTCTCCCCGTGCGTGAGTAATGGCGGAATCATTAGAGAAACTGCTGGCGGCAGGAGAGTGACGTGGCCAGGGGGCCTGGGAATCAGAAAACACGTAGACATGATCGCGGGGGTAGTTTCTACCGCATAACCCAAGGATGACCCGCTTTGGGCTCAATGTGGAGTGTGGGGAGCCCGTTCTTACCCCGTGCCCTCTCTTTTCTTTCCCCTATCACCACACCGATCTCCCTGCGGTCTTCACCCAGCCTCCCGGGTGAAGGCAGGTGCCGCCCAAGATCTTGGCCTAGAAACAGATGCACCGGCCTTCCCGGGCCCTATTCGCTGCACTCCCCACCTTTCCTGCGGTGGCGTTTTTGTTTTAATTCATCCGAACTGGTTACAAAACCACACTCCCACGAATACATAAATAATGGATGGGGGGTGGCAGCGTTTTAAAGAAATTCCCGCAGGGCTTGGCAAGCAAGCATTTCTGCTGTATCATATTTAACTGTTTGCAAACTTCTGCTGTAAAGATGCGCAGAGGCTGCAGACTCCATCGCCCTTCCCCGCCTGAGACTTGCTGGGTCGGAGGGGTGGACAGGGTTAAATGGAGAGAGAAGTGGTCAGTTATCCGGGGCCGAGAAGATGGAGAAGGGAGTGGAAAATGTAAGACTGAAACTCCCGGCTTCCTACGAGCTCAGAATCCACCCCCTCCCCACCCCAGGCTCTGGTCCAAGGCTCAGGCCACTAGCGAGGCCCCTTTAAGAGCCATCGCGCGCCCCCGCCCCGCGTGCGCTCACTTTCCCTAGCAACGGCCCCGGGGGAGGGGGAGGTCCTAGCAACGGCGCGCTCGCCCGTGGATCACGTGACGACCCACAGCTGGAGCGCGATCGCGCGCCCTGCCGCGCGTCCGCCCGTCGGGGCCTGAGCGCTGCGGCGCGTGCGCGAGCGGTGCAGCACCGGCCGCGGGAGCAGGGAGTATTATGGGCTGTGGGTGCCGCTGAGCAAGATGGAGCTGTCTGCAGTGGGCGAGCGGGTCTTCGCGGCTGAATCCATCATCAAACGGCGAATCCGAAAGGTGAGCCGCTTCCCGGGCCGGGACGGCTTGTCCCGCAGCTGTTGGCCGGCACCGCGGACCATCCCTGTGAAGCGGTCCCGCTAACCCCGGGTATCTTGCCACCCCCGCGCCGCCGCCTCCTCGCGTCCCCGCATCCTCCCCACCCCCACTCTCCCGTTTTTTTCTTCTCTGTTTTTCAGGGACGCATCGAGTACCTGGTGAAATGGAAGGGGTGGGCCATCAAGTGAGTGTCGCGGAGTCCAGAAACGAGGGGGGAGGGGAGGCAGCGGACACCGGGCCTTTTTTTCCGGGGGAGGGCGGGGGGGGGGTCACGTTTGCTCCCTTGCATGTGCCTCTGCCTCTCTGGTTTTCATTTTTGTTTTCTGCGTGTGTAACTCGGCAGGTACAGCACTTGGGAGCCCGAGGAGAACATCCTGGACTCGAGGCTCATTGCAGCTTTCGAGCAGAAGTGAGTTTGGGAAGCTGGCAGGGGTGGCGGGGCCGAGACTCGGCTGGGGCGCCGCGCGGGGAAACGGGGGAGCCGGGGAGGGCAGCACGGAGTGGGGCCCGGGAAGGGGCTCTTTGTAACCTTTTTGCGTTTCTCCGCTGCAGGGAGAGGGAGCGGGAGCTGTATGGGCCCAAGAAGAGGGGACCCAAACCCAAAACTTTCCTCCTGAAGGTAACCTGGCCCAGCCCCAGCAGCCCCCTCTCGGGCCCCTAGCCCCGGCACAGCTCGGGGCCTGCTAGGGAGGGACAGATCGGCGGCTGCCCAGGCGGGCGGGCCTTACCAGACGGGCCCCAGCTGGGCAGGGGGTGGTGGTAAGCCCACTAGGAGCCCCTGGCAGCGACCCCGGCCGGCTCCAGCTTCAGCAAGAGGGTTCTGGGAGTTGGGGGCCAGGAGGGGGATAATCCTCACTGACAAACCAGGGTTTGGCGATACCATTAGGGGTCCAGAAGGGGGATGGATGAAGCAGGTGGGGGCTACCCACCTAGGCGGTGGCAGGGAGGTGGCTTCTGTACCCTGAGAGCCCTCATCTCTCCCAGCCTTGAGCCATCTACCCTTGGGCTCTACCTGGAATTAGAGGAGAGTGAATGTGGTCTCCCTCATGGCAGGGAACAGGGAGAGGCATTTGGGGCCACCTGCCTCCCTGCCCCCAGCTTCCTTCTCTCTCAGGATTTGTTCTGCATGCCTTCCCTTCTTACTGGAGAGAGATTCCACTTGAATTTAACCTAAAATCACTTCACTTTGAGCTTATCACTTAGGCTGGGCCACTGGCTTCGGGACTCTGGGCCTCAGTTACCCCCTACCTCTGGCTGTTTCTAGAGGCTGTAATGAGGATGGTGAGAGGGGGCTTGAAACCATAGCACATTAGCTTTGGCAAGGGAGGGAGACTTAGCTCCTGAGGAAGCCATCTTAGTTTGGGGGAGGTTTATTTTATTTTGGTTTTTTTTTTTTTTTTTTTTTTTTTTTGTGAGAAAACACAGAATCTGGAAAAGGGAGGGCAAGATTGCCGAGGTGGCAGGCAAGGCTGCCGGAGGACCTCCCTGGGTGACTGCAGTCTCCCCATTAGTATTGAGATTGTCTTAGGGCCCCTTCCCACCGTGACAGCTTGTGACTGTGTGGCAATTGGTACAGGAAGGGCAGTGAGGACTCTGCAGGGAAGAGACTGTGCAGAATGCAGAAGCTCAGAATCACCCATTTATCCAAAAGGCTCAAAGCACAATCAGAGTGAGGTGGGCCTCTCCAGCCCCGCCTCCCCACCCAAAAGGACTGTGTATGTGTAAGGGTTTGCTTTGGACTTTACGCAGAAGTGAAAGAAATTTGGTTTCCAGAATTACGTATTTCTGTGACCCCTGGCCCCCATCTGCACACATCTAAGGGGATCCATGAAGTATCCTTAACCCTTGATGATGCTTTGGCGGGATTAGGTGGAGCTGCGGGTGGGCTAGTGGGCTATGTGACAGCCTCTCCGCGCTGCTGGAGCACCCTCTAGCGGTGAAGCGAGTAATGACTGGGAGCATTGATTTCACGAAATGCTTTTTTTTTTTAATGCTTCTAGTTCCTGAGCCTATGGGGCGTAACACAAAGCCGAGCCCCCACATGGATTATCTCCTGTAATCCCCTCAACAGCCCTATGAAGTGGGGAGTATTATCCCCATTTCGCAGATGAGAAAATCAAGTCCCAGAGAGGGGAATTGACTTACCTCGAGTCCCACCACCCAATTTCATGGCTTCATCCCGTCCTTTTCTTCACCCTGTCCCTCAGACCATACCTGTCAGGTTCAGGGGCAAGGTGGGCAGATACACACAGGAAACCATGGAGGGACTGGGGATGGAGGCAGATGAGAGGACTTTGGGTGGTAGGGATCAGATTGCTCTGTGAGTCCCTAAGAGGCAGTGTGTATAGTAAGTCAGTTACCCTCAGCTAGCACTTTATGCTGGGAACTATTTTGATGAGAGTGGGAGCCCAGGAAGTCGGTTGCATCATCCCCATTTACAGATAGGGAAATGGAGGCCACAGGGGTGAAATGACTGGCGCGCAGTTACAGAGTATCAGCAGCAGAGCCCAGGTCTCTCACCTCCCATGCCGTGTGCTCAGCCCTGCCTGTCACCTGCCAGAGCGCCGTGGGCACGTTGGCTATGGGTGGCAGGCTCAGGCCTACCTTCAAAAAAGTTTCAGTCAGGGGAAGGGAGAGAAGGAGGAGGATTAAAGCAGTCCCTTTTTAAAAAATAAATTGTACAGGGTAGGATAAAAGTAGGTTTACAGTTTGTAGGGAAAGTAATACAAGAATTAATAAGCAATAACACAGGAATAAACTGTATTTCACAGACTTGCATCTGTAAACCTATTTTTGCCCCACCCTGTATTTAGAAATTTATAAAGGAAGACATATTTCATAGAAGTTAGGAAACCCTACATTAGAAAAAGCTAATTTCTCATAAGCCCCCTCCCCCCACACCATGGACAGATCTGGAATTGAGTACTTGCTGCCTTCCAGGCACGGTGCTTAGCAGGCACTGGGGGTCTCGGGCCCCTGCGGTGGGTCCTGCTGTGATCGCACAGGTAGGGGAAGAGGCACAGGAGGCCCACTGAGCTGGGAGTTTTGTCCGGGATCTGATGTTTGCCCACGCTCCTGGTCCCGTCCTCAGGGGCTGTCCATTACTGCTGAACTCTGGCGGGACAATTGTTACGGAGGTCCAAGGACTCGGGCAATATACAGAGGGCGTAAATGCTGATGCCACTGGGTGGGTCAGAAAGAACAGGATCCTCTAAGCTCCGGCAGGGTTGGCCCTGCTACACGCCCTGCTTGCCATGCCAAGGAAGGTCCGGTGGCTTTCTCCTGCCTTTGGGAAGAGGTGTAAGGGAATGTACCTGGCGGTGCCGGCCGGGAGCAAGAGGAGCTGGCAGCCCTGGCAGGGGCACTGTGTGCTGCCACCTAGTGGCTGAGAGGGTTGTTGATCAAGCAGCCCCTTAAGTATGTGGGAGGTCAAGAGACATTCAAGTGTTCTCCCACATTCTAAATGAAGTCTTCCTTGCTTACTCAGGAAATAAGTCAGCAAACACATCTGGGGGCTGTGGTCAGATTCAGCCTCCTCTTGCCTGAGGGACATACAGGCTACCTCCCAGGCACCCAATGCTGTTATGGGGTAAGGTGAAGAGACCCCAAACCGCAGGTCCCACTCTCAGGGAGCTCACAGACTCAGGGAAAGTGGTCCTTTCTTGGCCACCACCATCTCCCCCTGGAAGGATGCAGTCACCCCCTGTGGGTCCCCTGCCGTACCAGGTGCTGTGGTGTCTGTAGAGGCAAATGGGACCAGCCTCCCACCCCCACCTGCTCTCCAGCCTTTGCATTCGGTCCCTTGGCCACGCGGTACCCTCTCACCACCAGGTGCTCAGCCTCCCCCGTTTGTCTCAGCAGCGCCCCTTCAGCAGCCACCCAGGGCGCGGTCGGACTCTGGAAGGACCTGAGCTCTGCTACTCCAGCTTCATCCTCCAGGACCTGCGCCCCTATTTGTGCTCCTCGGGCCCCACACTTCCTTTATTGCACCAAGTCCCCCTGCATCCTAAGTGCCTGTTACTTGTCTTTTCCCAAGAGCCCGGCCCCCAGGGTGGAGGCTGTGTGTGCATAGTGTGGCCCCAAGCAGCCGGCACGCTCTCGCAGTACTTTCATAGTGAATGGAGGGTATGGAGACCCTGGAGGGCGGCTGCTGTGGCCTCGTGCACCTGGGGCCTCAGGGCTCCGCCACACCCTGAGTGTCCCTGATGCAGCAGGTGAGGTGCTGCAGAGCCTTGGGGCTTTGTGGATTTCACACCTGGGCATGCAGCTGGCTCAGGTGTCTGGTCACCCACAGGACTCTGCTCAGCTGTCCTGCCCCCACCATTTTAGTGGAGAGAATATGAAGTGGTCTGTCCCAAAGACAGCATCTGGGAGGCAAATCCAAGCTGGAGGCGCAGCTAGTCCAAAGGCGGAGAGAGACCACAGAGAGTTTGCGATCCTACAAATAGGGCATTAGGGCTGGAGTGTGGGGTGGAGCTGGGAGGGGGCTCCCTCTCCTTTCTGTCCCCGAGAATTGGTCCATGGAGGAGTGCCAGGCCGGGCTCCTTCACAGAGCAGGATTGGTCAGGGGCTTCTGAGCAAAGGGCTCTTGTCTCTGTACAGTGTCCTAGCTGTTGACACTCCTGTGTCAGCGAGGGCAGCCACCAACCCGTCCGTCTCCAGGGCCCGTAGCGGAGCTTGCGGAGGTAGTGTGGATCTTGGAGCTGGACTAGGGTCCTATTTCCTCCGATCTCTTGCACTGTCTGAATCCATTTCCTTTTCTCTCTAAGATGGGTTGAGAGCAGCACCGATTCTCCTAAGTGCTCTCAGGATGGTTTAATGGGACTGTTTGTGTGAGTGGCTGGCGCAGGGGTGTCCAGAAAAGGGCAGTGGGAAGCTGAGCTCCCACCAACCCCTCCCTCTCCCCCACAGGCGCGGGCCCAGGCTGAGGCCCTCCGTATCAGTGATGTGCATTTCTCTGTCAAGCCGAGCGCCAGCGCCTCCTCACCCAAGCTGCACTCCAGTGCAGCCGTGCACAGGCTCAAGAAAGACATCCGCCGCTGCCACCGCATGTCCCGCCGCCCCCTGCCCCGCCCGGACCCCCAGGGGGGCAGCCCTGGCCTGCGCCCACCCATCTCACCTTTCTCGGAGACCGTGCGCATCATCAATCGCAAGGTAAAGCCTCGGGAGCCCAAGCGGAACCGCATCATCCTGAACCTGAAGGTCATCGACAAGGGCACGGGTGGAGGGGGTACTGGGCAGGGGGCTGGAAACCTCGCCCGCCCCAAAGTTCCCTCTCGGAACCGCGTCATCGGCAAGAGCAAGAAGTTCAGCGAGAGCATCCTGCGCACGCAGATCCGCCATATGAAGTTCGGCGCCTTCGCGCTGTACAATAAGCCCCCCCCACCTGGCCCTCTGCCGCCCCCGCAAGCCAGCAAGGCCGACATCGCCGCCTCCACCGCCCCGGGGCTGCTCCTGCCAGCCCCCGCTGCCCCCTACGACGCCCGCAGCTCCGGCTCCTCCGGCTGCCCCTCGCCAGCACCCCAATCCTCTGACCCCGACGACTCACCCCCCAAGCTGCTCCCCGAGACCATGAGCCCATCAGGCCCTGACTGGCGAGAGCCCGAAGTGCTTGACCTGTCCCTCTCTCCTGAGACGGCAGCCACCAGCAAGCGGGTGCCTCCCGACGTCAGCGCGGCCGCCTGCCAGGCACTGGCCACAGCCCCTGAGCCTGCCGGCGCCTCCTCCGAGCCCGAGGCTGGGGACTGGCGCCCGGAGATGTCACCCTGCTCCAATGTGGTTGTCACCGATGTCACCAGCAATCTCCTGACGGTCACTATCAAGGAGTTCTGCAACCCTGAGGATTTCGAAAAGGTGGCTGCGGGGGTAGCAGGTGCCGCAGGTGGGGGTGGCAGCAGTGGGGTGAGCAAGTGAGGGGGCTCCGTCATGGAGGAGGCTTTGGGGGGGCCCTCCTACCCAAAGTCATACTCTTGCTGTCACCCCCACCCTCAGACACCCCCGCCTGTGCTTTGCTTGTTTCAAATGGCTGGTGTTGACCCCGGGATGGGGCGGGGCAGTTGGAGCCCTCTGAAGCCCAGTGGGGGTCTGTCCTGGACCAGATTAGGGCTGGGGTGGGACCAGGGCACTGGGAAGTCCTCCCTCTTGCCGTTTGGCGCCCTCCCTGCCCATGCACAGTGGGGCCCACTGGGCGGCTCCTGGGGAGTCCCAGCACCCGGGGTTCAGCTGCCCCTGCCACATCCCACCCTGTTCCCCCAGCTTGCTTCCAGCTCTCCTGCACAGCGTCTGATTTCTCGGTGCTGACCCAGCAGCCGCGGGCCCCTTGGAGGCCCCTCCCAGCGGGCTCGCCGTTCCTCTCCTTCCTCCACATGCCTGGGCAGGAGGGGCAGGGATGGCAGAGCCCAGGCGGAGGTTGGGGCGAGGCCAGCCTTGGCCCCTCCCTCTATATCAATGAGGGTGGCCATGCCCAGAGGCAGGGGTCTTCTGCCCACTGTCGGAGGAGACCCAGGGGCCCCCTCAGGCTCCACCCCACCTCTTCCCACATTTCCATCTGGAAGGTGGGGGGACGGGCCGGGAGCTCAGCCGGCCACAGCCTCCCAGCATCGAAAGGCCCCTTCAGTTCCCAACCAAAGGTGCTACAAGAACCTGCTGTGGAAACCTCCAGCTGTGCGCGTGTGTCTGCCACCCCTGGGTGTGTTTGTATGTGTGTCCTTACGTCTGTGCAGTGGGCACTGGGTCCAGGCTGTCCAGGCGGCACCCCTTGGGGTTCCTCAGAATGGGGTCGCCGAAGACCTGGACCCTGCCTTGCCGTCAGCTGGGCCTGTGGAGGCCACCAGGCCAGTCCTCCCGGCCTCGGTGGGCCTGAAGGTTTCGCTGTGGAGGCCGCCAGGCCAGTCCTTCCAGCCTGGGTGTGCCGGGGGCATGGCCCCCATGCCCTTCTCCTTGGGGTGGTCAGCCTGACTGCCAGGCCTCCGGTGGCTGCACCCGTGGCACAGTGGGGACTGAGGCAGAGAAGGGAGACACCCCACCCTGAGCTTCCGCCTTCCTCCTGCGTGTTTTAGGGGAAGGAGGAGGCCTGGAAGTGTTCTCGAGGGTCTCTGGCTTCTCTCCTGCTCTCTCTTTTGCTTCTGACCCTGAGGCTTTTTCACAGCCCAGCCTGATCGGGCGGTGGGAGGCCCCTGGTGCCCTGGGCAGCTTTTCCCTGTCTGCTGCCAGGGAGCAGAGGCATCCATGCCAGTGGCAGAGACCAAAGCCCGAGTTGGAGCCCAGGAGGCTAGGCCGGCCGAAGTGGGGCAACGAAGCGGCCTGTGCTCTTCAGGAGAGCATGGGCAGGCGGGCTGGGGCCTGCTGCACGACAGCCTCGGGGGGCTGCCCTGGGCTGCTTCACGAGTGGCGTGCCCTGCCCGAAGCTCCGCGCGGCTCCCTGGTGTGTGCAGTGAGTGACGGGTCTCTGCCCAGAAGTGTGGTGGCAGAGGCAGGAGAAGACAGAGAGGGAATCCGGTTAGGGAACAGGCTCCGTCCTGAGCGTTGGAGGACTCCTCCTGACAGATCCCCCGACCAGGGCTGCGGCCCTGCCCCGCCCTCCCCACCCCACATGTGGAGTGAGGGCCCTCACAGGGTTTGGGGGGCTGGCACTCCCGGACCCCTCCGCACCTGCCCTTTGTGTTGGCTCTGTGGCCGTCCAAGTGCCAATTGGCTTCCCCCCAAATAAGGGCTGGTGTTTCTCCTCTGTCCCCAGAGGCGACTCCCCCACCCCTCGCCCCAGGGGCGTGGCCACCTGGGGTGCCAGTTACAGGTGTTTCCAGAGACCATAGAAATGTGTTTTCCTGAGAGTCCATGTCATTCGTGACTTTTTTTGTAAAGAAGTTGTGTTTTCAGAGGTGATTTTATGACAGGAAAGTGAAAGACTTAGTTTTGCAAAAAACAAAAAAAAGAGGAAAAAAAAGATAGAAAAAAATATTGTGGGGTTCCTACGGGGTTCGGGGGGAGGGGAGAAAGATATTTAAAAGAAAAACTAGTGACGCAGTGATTGCACAGGTGAGGTGGCAATGTTGGGGACAGGAGCAGAGGGCCAGGCCCAGCTGGTGCATCCCCAGGGCGGTGGCCAAACTGCCTTGCATCCATGGTTCGAGGCAGCGTGAGCCCTCCTGTCCGGGGCCCAGACTCCACACCTGTCCTCCCTCAAAGGAAAGGATGACAGCTGGTTCCAAGGGAGCTAGCCAGAAGCTGCAGGGACCAAGCCACTGGAGCTGATATTTGGGGAGGTGGGGGTCACCAGGGGTCCCGCCGTTGCCAGGATGGGTCATTGGTGACTCCAGGAAGGCTGGTGAGTGGGTGCAGTTGGGTTTCTTTCCCTCTCTTCCTTTGCCAGCCTGTTGGGCCACCTGGTCCCTACCACCACCACCCCGTGGGGGGCTTCTCCCTCCCCATCACCCCAAAGACCATGACACCCTTGGGCTTCCCTGGCCGGGTAGTGGATGCAAGCGTCAGGCAGACGGAGCCGTGGACTCTGGGAGACTCTTAGGTGGTGACCCTACGGATTGGGGGTAACCGTGGGCAGGAGGGAACGCCTGCCCCAGAGCCCCAGCCTCACAGCCCCGCCCCACCTTGGCAAGCGCAGAGCCACTGTGCACACTGCTCCCGGGTGGGCGGCCCTCCCACAGGGCCTGAGTGGGCACAGTGTTGCCAGCAAGCAGAGCCCCACCTTGCCTCTCCCCAGAGTGGCTTGGAGCAGGGGCCCAGAAGTGCCCCCCCACTTTTGCACGGATCTGCCTCCCGTGGGCCCTTCCCCCTTGCTGCTTTTCCGTTTGCCTAATTACCAAGCAGAAGTTGCAGTCTGGTTTGCTTTATTTTTATACGTGAAATGCCCCCATAGCCTGATCTCCCCATGATCAGCCTTGTCCCCTTACTGCCACACCTCCTCGTCCATGTATCAGAGGAAACAGGTGAGGTCTGGTGCCTCTGGTTTGAGATGGGAAGATGCGACCACCCAGATCTGCTCCCCTCCCTGGCCCTCACTTGCCCGTCTGTGAAATGGGTGCATCGGGCAGTAAGGGTCAGGCAGTGGTTGAGGTTGCGACCCTGGGCCACCCTGCAGCGGGGTCAGGGTCAAAATGAGCTCCATCCTTCTGCTCTGGGAAGAGGTGATGATCGAGTCCGCAGCCACAGTGTGAGGTGGGCACCGTGGTAGGGATCGCCCATTTATAAGACACGGGCACTTTGTCTCAGAGGCTGCGCTGCTTCCGAGGTGAAGAGCCCAGCTGCTCTGGCCTTCGCCCTTTTCAAAGCCCCTTTAAGTGGCGGGGCCTGGGCCCTGGAGCCACCACGAAGCTGGCAGGCCGCCCCTGAGCCCCATGGTCCTGGGGGAGGGGTCAGTCCAGGGTAGGCAACTTAGCGGGGAGGGCAGGGTGGAGGCTGGGCCGCCACCAGCCTTTCCAGCCTCTGGCACCTGTGTGGACACGCCATCCTTCCCACCTGGTGGGGTTTTGTTTTTGTGGTTGGTTTTCGTTCGTTCGTTCGTTTTGCACTTGGCCCACTTCGGACCGTGGAGCCCGGCCTGGCCGACTCCCTGGGCTCCCATGCACTAGCCCGGGGCGGCCTCTTGGGGGCTTGTATGGTTTAAGGAATCGCTTTTAAAAGAAAAAAAAAAAAGGAAAGTGTTTTTTTCTGTCTGCATCTCCTCTCAGATTCAGAAAGCCCAGAATGACGGCCTCCAGCTCCAGGAGAGGGTCTCCCCAGCCTGACCCCCATCTTGCTGACAGACATCAAGATGTCACAATGGGACAGGCTGGTGGGGACTGAGGGTTCAGTCCCAGGCCTGCAGGGGTCCCCCTCCACCTGGAAGGAGTCAGCACCTCACTCCAACAGTGTGTGAGCGCCTACTGTGTGCAATGCTTCCGCTAGGCAAAGGGGGGCTGGCGGCCTAACGGGGGACCCTTTGCAAGAGGCCGGGGTAGAAGGGACAGGGAGTTCTGGGCTCTGCCCCGCTGTCGGCCCAAGTGGAAATGGAGACTTTTTTTGTTTTAATTTAAAAACACGAAGGCCTAAAGAAATGTATAATTTTTTTTAATTTTTGAAAAGCTCATTTAATGAATTGTGCACGAATGAATTCTATATATATAAAATATACATATATAGCTCTATATTTGGGGAGGGCACTGTCTTTTTTTCTCTTTCTCATTTTAAAAATGAAGTGGTGTTGCCTTTGTCTGCGGTTCAACCATCCAGCTCCAGCTGGCTAAACTTCGCCTCCGGTGGCGACGGAGAGGGCGCTAGTGGGGTGGGCAGGAGGCCGGAGCGGACCGCCGCCCCAGCGTGACGCGGGCCCCACCCGCCTGCCCCGTCCCAGAGGCTCCGGGGGGAGAAGGCGGCATGTTTCGGGTGTGGGTTTTGGTTCTGTTCTGGATTCAGCTGTTTCTGGTTCAGGGGGAGGGGGGTTCGTGCCGATTCTCTCGTCTTGTACGTTTCGTTCCGCTGCTCTTCAATATTGTATCGATGCCAGGAAGGGGGGTGAGAAGCCTCTTTCGCTCCCCAAATAAATTGTCACATTCCAAAGCTAAGGCCCCGCCCCTGGGGTGGGGTGTGTCTGTCTCGTTCCTGCCGCCGCGACTGTGGTCTCTAGAAAGCATTGGATCTGCTTCCCCTGCTGCAGGTGACTAGAGGGGTGCCGCCCCCCCTTGCCGCCTCCCCTTCTGCTCCACCCTGCCACCCAGGCCACCCAGCACTGCGCCCCCCACCGCACTCCCTCTGCCTCACACCAGTAAGTGGTGGTGAGCACCCATCCCTGGTGAGACGCCTCCTGGGACCTGGAGAGTCCTCTAGCAGGCACGTGGGAGGGTGGGGCCCCCACCACTGGCTGCCCCCCCGCCGTGGGAATTACGTCACCCACAGGGGGCACCTGTGGGGCTGGATCCCCAACAGGCTTATTGCCCCAGAGCCTGAGAGAACAGCCCAGAGTGGGGGCACGGGAGGCCCTTGCCAGTGGTTCCAGTTTGGCACAACATCTGGATAACAAGGAGCTGTTTCAGGTTTGGAGAAGCGTGTTCTCTGGGCACTTGGGTGCCTTCTCTGATCAGACCCCCAGCCTTGAGCAGCCGTCTCCCCTGCAGGATGCCCACTGGGCTTCAGAAGCAGGTCCCGGCCAGGCTCCCTCCTTCCTCAAGGGCCCGCGGGCTGTACCTCTCTGTATCCATCCGCCCGTTTGCCAGGCCTCGTCGGGGTGTTGCCTTCCTCACCGCGCTCGCCCCCTCATCCTGACACCCTGTACCTCACCTCTCCCCCGCGGGTCCAGCCCGCTCTCCTTAGCACAGCCTCACTGGGCTGCCAGGCCCCCGCTGGCCCCCACCTCCCACCTATGCCACTCCAGCACACTGCCTCAAAATTTAAGAGTCCACTATCCCCAGGTCATGTCCCAGGCCCACAGCCTGCCCGGGGCGCCCCTCTGCTGCCTCGCCCCCACAGTGCTCTCCCACCTCTGACCCCTGGCTGACCTGTGTGCAGGTCCCTCCCTGTCCCTGAGTTGCCCGCAGCACAAATGGAGCATGGCCCTGGCTGTGGCTAGTCCTGGATACAGGGGCCGCAGAATTTGGGCAGGTGGGTGGGAAGGTGGGCGAGGGGGTGGAGTCCAACTGTGAAGTAGGGTGGGCCCTGCTCCATGGCACCTTCTGCAGGCCGCCCCTCCCTTGTCTCCACTCCATCATCTTGCCCAGCCCTGTTCTGTCCTCCACAAATCCTCATTCAGTGCTTACTAAAAAAAACCATGAGCTGTCAGTGCATCGACTACGTTCCACTTTACACTCTCTCCTTGGCCCCTTCGACCCCCCAGCTCCTCTGCCCCCACCGGTACCCAGTGAGGCCTGCAGTGTGAGTGAGTGTCCTGGGGGAGAGTTGGAGTGGCACCTCCTGGCAGTGGGTGGGCTTCTCTCCAGGCCCCCTCGGCCCCCAACCCCCATGCTTGCTGGGCCTGAGAGCGTGGGGACGGACTGCCCTTGTCAGGCGAGTGTGTCCTGAGATTCGGGTCACTGGGGTCCCTGATCACAAGCAGGCCGTGACTTTGTCAGTTGCGGGCGAAGGCACGCGGCCACGCCAGCTTCCAGAGGAGGAGGAAGGGTCTGTGACGCGGGTGAGGTGAGATCACACAACCGGCCTTGGGGAGCCGCTGCCCCATCTGAGGTGGTCCGTGGGTTCCATGCAGCTGCTGCTGGTGTCTGGGGGGCCATCCCTCGGGCGGGGCAGGACCTGGCCCCTACCCCATGCCTCGCCCTACTCCTGGGCCTCACGAGGGTGCGGGTCAGCTGAGGGCCGACGCAGTGCAGGCTGAGGCAGGTGAGGAGTGGGGGCTGGGGCGGGGCGAAAATGACGACCATGCAGAATGAGTTGGCCGCTGCCCTTGTCACGTGGTGTCGGAGGTGAACGCGGGCCAGGGTGGCGGCATCAAAACGCGAGCCCCCTCGAGCCAGGTCACCAGCCAGTGTGCCCACCCCGCACCTTCTTTGTTCAGGCCTCTGCCCGGAGAGGCGCAAGGACACCCAGTCACAGCGGCAGGGACACGAGGGAAGCGAAGGAAGTGGCAGGCGACACCCCCCCTCGCCTCCAGGCACCCCTGGGCTTGCTCTGAGCACCTGCGAGTCCCCCCGGGGGTACAAAAGGTGCTGACCAGATAGAAATAACCCCGGGCAGCTGTAGGAGGCCTGGGCTGAGGCGCCCGAGGCAGCGGGAGGTGACAGGAAGTGACCAGAGTCGGGAGTTGCTTAGGATGCCCAGGATTCGGTGCGTGGCCTTGAGCGCTCACAAGAGGGACCCCCTAAAAACGTCCTGGGGACCCGGTGCAGGCAAAGGAGAGGGTGTCCGCACCACTCACAGGCTGGGGCACCTGGCAGAGAGGTCGGCTGAGGGAGACGAGCTCGGTTTGGGGCACCGGGGCTGGGAATTAGAGGGTCCAGGAAGGATTTTCACTCACAGATTCGAAGCTGGGGGCAAGTTCCCGCTCACACAGGACGTACTGGAGAAATCGTCCCTTTGTTGAGGAGTCTCCGCCCCACATGCACCTCAGCTCTGGGTGACATGGCTGGTCACCGGACATCCTGGAAGGGCCATGGGGGACTTAGGTGCTTAGCTCCAGAGGGCACTGAGATACCCAGCCCCTGGCCACCCCCACCCTCCCAATCATACCCTTTCCTGGTGAGGTGGTGAGGCAGCTGGCTGGTGGGCAGTCAGTCCTACCGGACCAACGGGGAGGCAGGGCAGGGTGGGGGCCGTGGGCTTCCCAGGGTCACTCAGAGGCAGGAGTGGACCCCAGGTCTCAGGCGTGGTGGATGGAACCTCCCGAAGAGTTCCCGATACTTAGACACACTAGATAAAATGTAACAGACCTTCTTTTAAATACCCAGTGAGCTTCTACAATAGCAAAGAAATCCTCAGGGACCACAGAGGGAGAGCGGAAATCAGAGTGGTGGGCAGGTGCCAACCCCTTGGCGAGGTGGGTCTGTGGGTGGCAGCAGGACAAGGGTGCGG
This sequence comes from Micronycteris hirsuta, assembly GCA_004026765.1. Taxonomy (NCBI): domain Eukaryota; kingdom Metazoa; phylum Chordata; class Mammalia; order Chiroptera; family Phyllostomidae; genus Micronycteris; species Micronycteris hirsuta. The sequence continues at coordinate 43,021 of PVJI01007908.1, read as the reverse complement.
AGGTGTCAGCCTTTGCTGATCTCGGGAACCACAGAGTTTGGATTTTAATCTCTGTCGGGACGGGAGACAAGGCCTGGGGCCCTTGCCAGAAGGGATTTGGAATCCAGGCGCTTGACTAAAGGTGGGCCCGTGTCCTCAATGAAAGACCAGACGAGAGAGAAAAATCAGCCTTCTACAAAACACAGGAAGAAGCTGACAAAGAAGTCTCATTTTTTGGCTCTCTTGGGAAATGTAAATAAAGTCTCTCTTAGGAAATTATAACTCTAGACCTTCCCCACCACAGATCTGAGGTTTGAGTTTTCACGACCCCCACGGTCTCAGAAGCCCCGTCTGGAAACCCACGCACAGAGCACCCACGGAGCACCTGTGCCAGCAGCAAACGCAAGCCCCTCAGGAGGGACAGTGCCACCACAAAGGCCACATGGGAGTCTCGCAGATGAAGCCCTTGTAAACACGAGCTCGTGACCCAAACTTACAAAACGTGCAAAGGCTCAGGCCACAAAGACCAACAGCTGGACCACAGACGACACCTGCGGAATCCTGCCCCTGTCAGGTTAAGTTCGAGCGCACGGTGGCTTTCAAAACCACCACGCACCTCTTGTAGAAGGGCATGAAAGCACGTCAGCATGATTAAATCAAATACCGAACACGAGAGGCTCACTAAAAAACCACACCTGACGTCCTTGGCCGGTAACCCAGATCTCCCGCTCCCCTTTGCGCCGCCCCCGCCCCCGCCCGCCGAGGCCTCCGGAACAATGAGACTTGAGGGTGGAAGTGGAAACACTAATAGGCAGCAGACACGCAGGAGGTGCGCAGCACGTCACCGGGGACGCTGGACGGGAACAGGTCCCCCTCTGGTCCTGCTCCACGGGATGTCGCCTTCATTAGAGCAAAAGACCCGTCTCTTCTGTCTTCTCCAAAGGATGAGCTCGGGGCATGACAAAGACATGAGCCTCCATTGGCATGGCAGCCGCCGGCCGTCAGCCTTTATGAGCCAGAGGGTCTGGGAGGCGTCCACGGGGAGCCCAGGTGGGCTGATAAAAACGGGACGATGCCAGGAGGCAGGGGTCCTCAGTGCTATGACATAAAGACAAGCACCCTGCCGATGTCCCCTCTCTGCCCACCTCGCCTGATGGTCTCAAATCCCAGCAACATGCTCTTTTGGGGTGGCTTTGGAGGTCTCCAGGGGTTCTGTGAAGGCTCAGTTCTCCCACCTGTGCGCAAGGAAATGGGACACACTTTGCAACAGGGAAATGTGGGCTCCGACCCCAACGGGGACTCATTAAAGCGATCGTAGTTTCACTGGCTCCCTGGGCAAACTCCGCGGGCACTCGGGGCTCGGTTTCTGTGCGGTGGCCTCCTGGAGGAGGCTTGCTGCCCTCGTCATCCCTCACCCTGTCCCCATCTCTCATCCGCCTGCCTGCCTGTCACAACTCAGACACCAGAAAGCTGTCCTTGTCCGGGTCCAGGTGGCCAGGCTTGAGGCTGCCGGGTCACGGCCCCTCTCCGGGCTCCGCGCTCCTGCGCAGTCACGGAAGCCAGCACTCCCTTCTCGGCAGGTGCCTTGGGAGGCCTGGAGGTGGTGGGCGTGAAAGGGCAGAAGTTCAAGCACTGGACACAGGCAGGAAGGACGTCTTCTAGATCTCTGTACCCAGACCACCGCCCTGACTTCCAGCCCGGGTGTCTCAGCTCTCTGCCCACCAGGTCTTCGGGCCGTCAGCCCACAAAACCGCTGGAGGACAGTAGAAAACCAGTGGACGAGTCCCAGCTCTGCCAGCTGTGTGATCTCAGGCCAGTCAATCACCCTCTCTGGGCCTCTGCATCCTCTTCCGAGAAGCGGACGAGAGGGCCTCTTCTAATTACGCTTTCCCACTCAGAAGCACTCTTGGGAAGATAACGAACGTGTCCGGAGGGGACTTCACACGGTTAACGCATCAAACCCACACAACCCCGAGAGTGCAGCGCCCACACTGTGGCGACGAGGGGACCGAGACCCAGGAAAGCGAAGTCACTCGCTCAAAAACTCCTGTGTGGCAGAGGCAGGATTCGAACCCCCGCAGTCAAGTCGTACACACCAGCTAGGCCAACGTCCACCCTGCAGAGCATGCTGGGCAGGGGACAGTCACTGGAGCTGGGCCGCCCGCCTAGGTGGGACCCTTGGCAAGTTGGTTCTCTCTGCTGTGCCTCAGTTTCCCCATCGATCAAAAGGAGGGAGACCGATACCCCCTTCCTCACGGGATTGCCTGGTGAGCGCCCCACAAGCCACGCTCCGAGCTGCACACCCAAGTTCTGCTCCGGCACAAACCCTCCCGTGGGCAGCCCAGGAAGCGAGACAGGTTGAGTCACTCGCTCCCGGTGGCACTGTTCGTAGGATGTGGCGCCGAGACTGAAACCCAAACCCCCGACTTCACAGTCCACGCTTTCAACCATTCTGCTCCGCCTGCAGGCTGTGCCCTCAAAGTCCACCTTCAAAACTGACCTCCAGCTGCAAATGGGCACTCCCCGCGGGCTGCCTGACTCACCGCCTTCCCCGCGTGGGGCCTGAATCCTGGCCTTGACAGTGACTCATCCTCTCGCCCCGGTCACCAGCATCAGTGACTAACTGACCCCTTAATGGAAATGCCACTCGGACCCCTCCCTTCCTCCTCAGCTCTGCTGCCCCCTCCAGCCTGGACCCCCAAAGCTGGGGACATTGTCACCAAGTGCCCCGTTACAAAGAGTGGACTTGCGAAGGGGCGGGCCCAAACTGCTTGTGGTCCCTCAGCCTCCGGGGCCCTGCCACAAGCAAGGTGGGAGGTCGGGGAGGGAGCTGTCTTTAGAAACAGCTGGCGCTGCTCCCCAGCCTCAGCCCAGAGACCCTGAGAACGTGGCACGTGTCCACTGGAATTTGGGAGGCAAGGCGATTAGGGCCAGAGGTGAGAGGCTGGCCTGAGTTACCTGTTCCCATGAGGCAGGGACCCAGCAGCTTTGGGGACAGCCTGAACTCCCAGCATTCCCGGGCCCCAGCAGGAACTTGCCGGTGGGGCTGGTTTGAGGTGATTTTGAATCAGGACCCTGCCCCAAGGAGATTGGGGGGTGGGGGCGGCAATCAGGGAAGGTGCAGGTGATCCTATCGGAAGAACCTGTGTTAGGTGGGCCCCTGAAGACAGGCGCCGGAGGGGTTGTGAGCACCTGCCCGCGAGGGGAATGCTCCACCCAGGGGAACAGGCTGGAACTGCAGGTGGGAGATCTCTAGTGCCGGGCGAGAGGGGATCTCTGAAGAACCCACAAAAGTGCCCCAGATGAGAAAGAGCCAGGTTGCAGGCACCTCGCCTCCCCCCCCACCCCGCCCGCTCCCGCCCCTGAGAACTTTGGCTGTCCCCAGAGCGCCTGAACCAGACAGGTCAGATGCACCTCGGCACCCCGCTCCTCTCCCTGCCCCGAGCCCCACCCCTGGAGAGACCAGGGGCACCAAGTGGGGGAAGGGGGGGAGAGCAGACCCCACGGGGTCTCAGAGACGCCCACTGTGCCTCCATCCTCACACACAGGCCTTTGTGTTTGAGGAAAGCCTGAGCTGGGGGCGAGGAGAAGCTTTCGATAGAGCTTAAAGCTTTGCCATTAGACCAGAAGATTTTAGTATTTAAAAAAATAAGGCAAACCGCAAGCGTGACTGAAAAAGCTACAAGATGCCTGAGATTTCATCCAGAGGTAGGAAAGACTGGCTCAACAGAACGAGGAAGCCCCTGGGGAAGGGAAAAACGATCCCTGCCCGCAGCCCGCCGAGCTCTGCTCGCTCTGTGTGTCCCTGCGAAGCTTCAGCCTCCTACCACGCTCTCCTTAGTCCCGCCTGCGGTCCCTGCCCTCCCCCACCCCACCCCCACACCGAACACCATCCCTCCGGCTCAGCCTTCCCTGCCCTGTGCTTCCGTCCAGAGACACATATCCTAGTGGTCATGGGCTTCACTGTCTGGGTTTGTATTCCAGCTCAACTTAGCAGCTGAGAGACCTGAAGCAAGTTGCTTAACCTCTCTGTGCTTCAGCACTGCTATCTGTGACCCGGGGATGAGAAGAGAGCCCCCCTATTCCACCATGGGGTCTCTGTGGCTTTGCACCTTGGTTATGAGGCTATGGTTACATAGCACCTAGGAACACACAAGAACCGGTGTTAGCGTTCATCTTATCTGTTTTAAGATTTTATTTATTTACTTTTAGAGAGAGGGGAAAGGAAAGAGAAAGAGAAGGAGAGGAACAGCAATGTGTGAGAGATGCACTGGATCAGTTGCCTCTTGCACGCCCCCAACTGGGGACCTGGCCCACAACCCAGGCATGTGCCCTGACTGGGAATCAAACCAGCGACCTTTCAGTTCTCAGGCCAGTGCTCAATCCACTGAGCCACAGCAGCCAGGGCTCGTCATTATTACGGAAGGCCTTTTTGCTGTGTAGTCTTGGGCAAGTCCTTCCCTCCCACCCCCAGCCCCACTTCTCAGTTTCTGAAAAATAAATTGGGGTCGGGGGGAGCAGTAATAATTCGCTGGCAGCTGCAGCAAATGCTGGTGGCAGGCAAACTTCACCGAGCAGAGAGACCCCAGCCCAGGCCGCCCCAAGGTGGTCCCAGAGGAGGGCGGGGTCCCACCAGCAGAAGGGCCTCCCGCCTGGTCTCGTGCATGCCTCTTCTTCCAGCTTCTGAGTCTCCCCGCCTGCCCCCCACCTCCCCTACGGTCCCCTTGGGTACTTGAGCTGAATCAGGAAGTAGCTGGTGTTTGAGGAGTATCTGCCTCGTACCCTTGGTTCCTCGGTGGTCACATAAGAACAGCCACCCAGACAAGGCCCCAGGTGCTGCCCTGGCCCTGTGCCCACCCTCCCTGACTCTCCCCCCCCCCCGCCCCGAGGGGACCTTTGCTCTTCCACGGGCCCGGCAGCCCAGGGCTGCTGGTGCCCCTTGTGCGGACTGAGGAAGGAAGGTTTGCAGAGCTCCCCTCGGAGTCCGTTTCCCTGCCTCCAAGCGCAGGTCTGCAGGGCCCTGAGGATCTCAGGAAATGGCCTCTTGGAAGGAGCCGGAGAAACGCCGTCCCTTAGGCTCTCCATCGCGCGTGAGGCAGACGCACCCTGAACACATGCTGGGTGCCAGTGACCCAGATCGGAGGAGGCAGCCACCATGCCAGGCCTCCAGGAGTTCTCAGACTTGCGAGGGCATGGGGGGGGGCAGATTACTGTGTGGTAGGTGGTGCCGGGACCTGCGGAGGGCAGGTGGGGGGCTGCAGTGGCCGGTGGGTTTAGACTGGCTCCTGGGGTCTAGGAAGGGCCTGGAGAAGGGTAGACTGAGCCCAGGGCAAAGGGAAGGTCCAGGACGAACTTGGCCGCCACCTCTGATCAACCCCGAGGGCAAGAACGTGAGATGTGGAATCGGCAAACATCTGGGTTCAAATCCCAGGTGTGCGCCCGCTGAGCACGGGACCTGGGCAAATTACCACATCTCTCAGAGTTTCCGTTTTCTTCCTGTGGAACAGGGACGGTGACGATGTGGGGCCCCTGGGAGGCCACAGGGAAGGACCGGGCAGAGGAAGGCGCAGGCGGAAACGACAGAAGGGAGGAAGACGGCACTGCCGCTGCCGTGAGGACAGTGGGCCGGTGAGGGCAGCCGCAGGATGTGCTCGGTTAGGCGGCCACCCTTTCTGGTCGTCCTTGGCTGGGCCTGGACTCAGGCACACGCATTTCAGCCAACTCCCAGCCCGCCCCCCGCAAGGAGGACACCCGCTTCCCCCTGGGCTCTCAGGCCCTCCTGAGCTGGGAGCAGATGTCCCTGCTTCCTGCTGGAGCCTGCGAGCTGGGCTGGCTCCTTTTGCTGCTTCCAGGGAAGCAGAAGCCCGGGATGGAAATCTCTGGGCTTCCCCAGAGGGGGAAGCTCTGTCTCCTCTGGCTTCTGCCCCTCCCCTCTGGCCCGGCTCCTAACCCCGGCATCCACTGATACCACGCAGACATTTGGGGGCCCTTCCTGAGCCCCGCTTCCTTCGGGAAGGCCCCAGGCTGGGGTGTGTTCACTGAACACATACAGGAGCCTTGGTCTGGATGATGCCCCCACTCTGCTCAGAAACGGCGTGGGGCCCCCGCCAGCATGGCTCAGCTGGTTAGGCATCATCCCGCAAACTGAAAGGGTGCTGGTTCAATTCTCGGTCAGGGCACATACGGAAGGCAACCAATCGATGTTTCTCTCTTTTCCTTTCTCCTCCTCTTCCCCTCTATCAAAAAGTTAAACATCTGGAAAAAAAAAAAAGAAAAAAGCAAGGGGGTGGGAGGGGACAGCGAAAGGACAGAGCGACCATGGAGGAAGGCCCTGCAGGTACCTGCAGAATGAAGGTACAGAAGTGAAAGAGGGAAGTTAACATGTACTGAGCACCTGACACCTGCTGAGGTTAGTGTGTTAACTGACTAGTTAGCTGGTATGACAAGGTGGGGTAGTGTGCACTGAGTGCCTACTAAGTGCAGGCGCTGTGCCATGCCCTGCACAGGGCACCCATCCAGAGCAACATGGTAGGACACGCCCTGAGTCCCTGAGAGATCTTACACAGGAAATCTCATTTGGTCTTACCTAATTGTCACTTCGATCCCGTGAGGGAGGGACCGTGACCCCATTTTATAGATAAGGCGGCTCCGGTCCTGGGACAGTCCGTCTCTGGGTGGACACTGGACCCTCAGGCTGGAGGTGTCCAGGAAGGACACTGGCAGCCCTCTTTGTCCCCACCCTTGGAGAAAGCGGGGTCTTTGGCTCACGAGCACAGCCTGAGAGGGATTGTCTGCACTCGCTGGGAGTCTGAGTGTCCACTAGTGCTGGCCTTGGACACACACAGGTAAGGATGACACCATGGTCCCTGCCCCCATGGGGCTCGTGGTCTTGCAGGCTCAGATAAAGCAGGACACGCCGTAGTCCAGGGCAGCACGGGGCTGAGGAGGCGGGAAGAGAGAGTCGTGCATCGTTCAGTATCTGTTTCGCCGCAGCACCGAGGGTGTGCAGTTTAGAGACAGTCAGGGTGACCAGCTGGCCCAATCTGCCCGGGACTGAGGGGTTCCCAGGACACAGGACTCCAGCAACGAGTCCGGGGTGGTGCGGTCACCTTAAGCACTGAATCCAAACTCTGGCTCTGGCATGTGCCTGTGGCAGAGACAACCAGCTGTCTAACTAACATCCGTTCTGCTCCGTTCTTTTAGAAATGACTTCATTGTAGCCTGGAGGTTTTCACTGCCCGATTCTATTCCCCCACTTTTTAAAAGTGTTTCTCATTTACTGAGGAGATGTGTTGTCCTGGGGACTTTACTAGACTAGGCAAGGGACAGAATCTTCCCCCTTCTTCAGCAGAGGTGGTAACGGAAGGCGAGGGGAATGAGAATACCTCTTGGGGCCCTGCGACCAACCGCAGACAGGGGCAGTCCCCTCGGGAGGAGAGGCCCGGGGGACCTTGGAAGAGCAGTTCCCTGACGGCGTGGGGAGGAGCGGACCTCCATGGCGCACAGTGGGGAGGACTGTGGCGGCCGTGGAGGGGCACCGCTCAGCTCCCCCTTCAAGAGCGAGCTCACTGCTCTGCTCTGCCGCGCGGTGCAGGAGACGCCCTGCAGTGGCAGGGCCTTCTGGACCCAGGCTCTGTCTGTTTTCAGAGCGGTTTTAGGCTCACAGCAGTGCTGAGCAGGAGGCGCAGAGGTTCCCACACGCCCCCTGCCCCTGTACAGGACCAGCACCCCGGGCCGGAGGGCACGCGGGCTACCGCTGACGAATCGACACTGACATGATGACATGTCATTGTCACCACCACATCCACAGCTCACGCTCGGGCTCGCTCTCGGCATCACACCTTCCGTGGGTTTGAACAAACGTTTAATGACCTGTATCCACCACTGTGATCTCTTAGAGAACAGTTTCGCTGCCCTAAAAATCCCCTGTGCCCGCTGCCCATTCATCCTTCCCTCTCCCGTATCCCTTGACAACCACTGATCTTTGTCCCGTCTCTCTGTTTTTGCCTTCTCCAGAAAGTCCTATCACCAGAACCACATGGCAGGTAGCCTTTTGAGACTGGCTGCTTTCACTGAGTCATGTGCACTGAAGGTTCCTCCATGTCTCTTCCTGGCACAGAGTAATATTCCATTGTCTGGACGCACCCTCGTTTACCTACCCATTCAGTTTATGGGCATCTTGGCTGCTTCCCAGTTTGGGCAATGATGAGCAAAGCTGCTATAAACATCCACACGCAGGTTTCTGTGTAGACATCACCCCAGCATTTGAGCTGCAGCCGCCTTCCTCTGGGCCAGATGTACCGGGGACTGGGCGTTTGCGCCCAGTGCAAAGCTTCCCTAACAGAGAGCCTTCACCCTGGAGCCCCGTGTTGGGTCGGCCAAGCCTTGGTCAGATCTGCACTGAGGTCTGAGGTGCCCCCTGCCCAGTTCTCCCTCCTCCCCTTTTATCTTTCACAGGACTTGGCGTCCAATCTACCACCTGCACGCCCAACCCTATCCCAGCGTCCGCTCCCCGGAGGACCCGACTGACAAACTTGACCTCTACATTCAGTCCACAGCCCACCCGGTCCTCTCCATCCTGGGACCGGCAAGCCCCCATTCCTTTCACCTGGAGGCTGGATGGCCCCCAGCGGGGCTCCCTGCTTCCCCTCCCAGCCCTTTGCGACCCAGTCTCCATGCACCTGCCCCAGTAGCCTTATACAAACACAAACCCCAAGCTGTCACTTCCCTCCAGTCGGGCCGGGGGTGACCTCACTCCGCCTCCCTCTGCAGCTTCCTCTCCCCCCTGGCGTGAGCCCTGCTGCAGCCCCACTGGCCTTCTGTTTCTGAAACACACCAAGTTCATTTCTGCTTCAGGGCCCTTGCACCAGCTGTTCCCTCGGCCGGGAACACTCAGTCTTTCCCCTAATACCTGCTCGGCTGGTGTCCCAGATCATTCGGGTCTCAGCTCAAGGCAGGTTTTTCCTCCCAACCTCATAAACAATGGTCATCTCCCAACCCTCACCCTGTAATTTTCTATCATATTACTTTTAAATTTTAAATTACTTTAAAATTTCGCCCTGGCTGGTGTAGCTCAGTGGATTGAGCGTGGGCTGCGAACCAAAGGGTCCCAGTTCAACTCCCAGTCAGGGCACATGCCTGGATTGCAGGCCAGGTCCCCAGTGAGGGCCATGTGAGAGGCAACCATACATTGCTGTTTCTCTCTCTCTTTCTCCCTCCCTCCCCCTCTCTCTAAAAAGAAATAAAATCTTTAAAAAATAAATTTTAAAAAATTACTTTAAAATTTCAAATTGTCCATTGCAGTTCTCATTACTATCATCAGTTAACTTTTTTGTTTAATAATTCATTTGTTTACTGCCTGCCTCCCCACTAGAATAGAAAATGGGATTTCCAGCTCTCCCCGGTGCCTGGCACAAAGTTCATCTCCAAACATATATTTTGAATGAATGACTGTTTCTTCATTTAGGGCAGAATTCTCTTACCCTAAGAATGGAGTGAAAGTGGAGAAATAAACAATCTAGGTGATTTGAGAGTTTAGAAGGGAAATATGGGGACTATTGCCACCATATCACCAGTAGAAGTCCCCCCGAGAATCCTTTTCTGACCGCCTCTTGAGAAGTTCTGGGTGAGGACGGGGGCGGAGGTCTCTCCAGGAGCAACAGAGAGATGGGTTTCAGAACCTCCCCGTCCCCACCTTTCGCCTCTGCCCCTCCCCGCCACCCCCACCCGCCCCCTCCCCGGCAGCAGCCAGTATTGCCTGCAAGGAAACGAGTTCAGTCCATATTCTCCTGGTAGCTCCCTGGGGCAGGGCCCCTGCCGGACGCTGGGGATGAAATGAATCGAGGAAGGAGGGGTGGCATTCCGGGTAGGGGATGGCATGGTCAACGGCAGAGACAGGAGACCTTCCAGGATCTTTGGGGAATTATGCACAGCTTGACAGGCAGTGAGGGGCAGGATATGAGGCTGGAAGGGTGAGCAGTGTCGAAATTACCAGCAGTCTTACAAACCGAGAGCCGCGGACATAATGAGACCCAACGCTTACGGAGGCTTTCCAAGGACTTCTTTATTCCCCGTGTTATGGTCTGGGAAACCGGGGAAGGGGAGGGTGTCAAGAACCGGGAAGGGCCTGGGACTTTACCCTCCTTGCAAACTGGGTCACACAACTGGCAACAGGTAGAAGCAGGGTTTTGAACTAGGCCTTCTGGCTCTGGAACCCATGCCCTTGACAATAGGCAATACTACCTCTTCAGGAGATTGGACTGTATTCCGTAGGGATGGGGAGCCACCAAGGGCTTTGTAAGCAGGAGAGGGACCTGTTCATACAACAGGTCTATAAAGGCATCCTGGCAGATAAACAGACCAATTCAAACACATTCGACTCCAGCCTCTGGACCCATTATCCAACTGTCCCCAAGGCAGTTCGCACGACGGTGGCACCCTGGGGGCCCGAGCCACAGCAGCCCCTCTCCCAGCCTCCCCTGTCCTTCCCGGGATTTTCTACGACAGATTCTCCTTGGGATGCGACATGGGTGCTTTGTCTTCTCAGAACACATGTGGGTGCCCCAGGAGTCTAGCTGCCCCGTGCACCCTCAGGTCCTCCCAGGGCCCTCGGAGAGGCCTCCTCCACGCCGGGCTGCCTGGAGGGGACACTCGGCTCAGGGGTTCACGGTGTAGAGCTCACCTTTGCTTCGCTCCCACTTTACAACCAAGGTGACCCAACTCCCAGAGCTCCCACGAGCAGGCCGGGCATCATCCTGGGGTCGGGGTGGGACTGGAGCTTGTGCCCAGTGCCCAAGCAGGATCCCCCAGGCCTGCCGCGCCCTGAGAGAGGTTCCAGTCCCTCCCCACCCCAGCCCTGTGCGGGGCCTGAGTGGTGGCCACGGTGGTCCAGAGCCCGGGTCTGAGTCTCCTTTCAGGTCAAGAACGTGGGCTTGGAAGGGAGACAGGCCGGGGTGCAGCCCTGGCCGGCGACTCCATGAGCTGCATCCCCTCCTCTCTATCCCAGGATGCAGGGGGCACATCCGCAGCCGTCTGCGAGCCCCTCCAGCCCGGGGAGCCCCCTCCGATAAGGAAATGCCTCGGGGAAAATTGGAACTGGAGTTGGATTGTGAAGGATGGTAGGCCTTTTTTTTTCTTAAGTTTTTAATTGCAAAGTTAATTTGCAACAAATATATATATAGACATTCTTGACAGGCTCCTCCTCCACCTCCACACCACGTCCCACTCCCATTCCTGCTCTTCCCTCCAGCACCTGGTCCGCATGCCCACCAGGGTTTGCCTGCAGGCTGCCGCTGGGAGCGGGTCTTCTCTCTGGACGGTCTGTGCCCCCACCCAGTCAGAGGAGGAACTTCGGCTGCCCTCTGAGATCACAGGAAGATTATTATTATTATGTTTTGGACGGGTGTGGAGGGGAGTGAACCCTGCTCCTTCAGGAGGTTGGGGGTGGGAAGTGACAGGCAGGTGGCCATAATATAAATAGAGATTGGGCCAAAATCTCCAGCACCCCGCCCCCCCCACACCCACCCCAGCTCCATCCCACAGTCTGCCCTGTCAGCCCGAGCCCAAATGCTACTCCCACACACACCAGCTATGACCTTGGACAGCGACCTGACCTCGGGGAGCCTCAGTTTCCTCATTTGTGTCATGAGTATGTCCACAGTGAGGCTTCATGAGCCCCGAGAGTGTAGCTCACTCAGCACAGAGCGCGACACGGGGCAAAGCTCCCCGAGAGGTAGCTGTTGGCAGTACCAGCTCGGGGGGGGGGGGCAACACTGGAGGGGCGGGGTGGGGATCACTAACAGGTCCCGCCGTGCGGCCTTCGAGTCGCCACCCTCCGTGGCCCAGGCAGGATAAAGCGCTCAGTGCCGCCACGTGCCTCTCGCCGCATCCCGAGCTGCGCCCCCACCTCTGCGCCCGGCGCGGAACGGGTGCGGGGCTGGGCCAGGCCCGGCCCGGGGGAGCCGGCGGGGCGGGGCCGCCGCGCCCGCTCCCCCTCCCCGCCTGCCCGCAGCCTTCTCCCTCCTCGCGACGCCCGGGCTCACAACGGCGGCAGCAGCGGCCGCGGCAACATCGCCAGCTCCGGCTCCGGCTCCTTCCGCTCCGGCCCCGCTCCGCCCCGCGCTCCCGGGCCCCGCGCCCCGACTCCGCCGCTGCGCCTGCCGGGGGCCTCGGGAGCCCCCGCCGCCCGCCTCACGCTGAAGTTCCTGGCGGTGCTGCTGGCCGCGGGCATGCTGGCGTTCCTCGGTGCCGTCATCTGCATCATCGCCAGCGTGCCCCTGGCGGCCAGCCGGGCGCGGGCGCTGCCCGGAGGCGCCGACAACGCCTCGGCCGCCTCGGGCGCCGCCGCCGCGTCCCCGGGCCCGCAGCGCAGCCTGAGCGCCCTGCACGGCGCGGGCAGCTCGGCCGGGCCCCCGGCGCTGCCCGGGGCGCCTGCGGCCAGCGCGCTCCCGCTGCCGCCCGTGCCCCTCTTCAGCCGCTTCCTGTGCACGCCGCTGGCGAGCGCCTGCCCGTCGGGGGGCGAGCAGGGCGACGCGGCGCCGGGCGAGCGCGAGGAGCTGCTGCTCCTGCAGAGCACGGCCGACCAGCTGCGCCAGACGGCGCTGCAGCAGGAGGCGCGCATCCGCGCGGACCAGGACACCATCCGCGAGCTCACAGGCAAGCTGGGCCGCTGCGAGAGCGGCCTGCCGCGCGGCCTCCAGGACGCCGGGCCGCGCCGCGACACCATGGCCGACGGGCCCGGGGACTCGCCGGCTCTCATCCTGGAGCTGGAGGACGCCGTGCGTGCCCTCCGGGACCGCATCGACCGCATCGAGGTGAGCGCCACGCCCCGCGCCGCGTCGTCGGGGGCAGGCCGGGGTGGGAGGGGCCGCTCGAGGGCTTTTGGGGGGCCTGGCCACCACCGCTGCTCGGGGGACACTGCCGGGGGGAGGGCGCGTGTATGTGATCCTTGCATCTCCCATCTGTGTAAAGGGGATGGTGGCTCCCCGCTCGCGGGCGAGAAGGAAGAATTCCGTTGGGCGCGCGGGGCGGAGGCCGGCGCCGCGTCTGAGGCGCGGGAAGGGCTCGCTCCCGATCGGTTTTCCTCCAGGCACTTCCATAAGCCTCTGCTTCCGAGTCTGCGAAGTGGGTAGACCGGCGTCCATTCGCAGGGAGGACTGACTGAAATGTGGGTGTGCGAACATGTTTGGCACGAGTCCGGATCTCATTAAATGGCCGTGCCGTTCCCTTCTTTCAGACGTCTCCACGGCAGCTTGTGGTCAGGAGGTGGGACGCGCTGTCTCAGCGACTCAGAGTCCCTTTTGGCTCCGGCCAAAAAGCAGGGAACAGAGCGTCCCATAAGCCAAGCCGGTGTGCTCCTCACCATCTTCCACCCCCGTACCCCCCACCTGGGCTGGAGCAGGACCTAGGACGGAGCTCAGGTGCGGCCCTCCCAGCTGGGATGCCTGGAAGCTGGCAGCTCTAGGGGGTGCGGAGTGCAGAACAGGGTTTCACCCAGGGTTCCTCCTCTTTCTGCCACCCACCTCTTCCGACATTCCTGGCTCAAGCCAGGAGTCAGCACAAGAGGTCTGACCTCGTAGTCCACTCTCAGCGGTCCTGTGATCCTGGGCCAGTGATTTCTCCTTTGAAGGCCCCAGACCCCCACCTCCCTGTGAGAACCTACTTAGGGTCCCCAGGAGGGGACCTGGACAGACTAGGGAGAACAGGCACTGGGGAGACACTGACCACCCCCAGCGGTTTACAATTTCCAGACTGCAGGGAAAGGTGTTAGCAACCAAATTGGATCTGTGAAAGGGAGAGAAAGAGGCCGCCTCCTTTCTACCTCCCCCCAACCAAGTGCGGCTGGCAAAGGCAGAGAGAGGACAGAGGCAGGAAGAAAGAAAATATAGGGACCCCCCCACCCCCGCTGGCTCTCTCCCTTAAACCTCTGGCTCGGCAGCACAGGCCACGTGTGGGAGGCTGGCCGAGCCCCGGGTCCAGTGACCCTTCAGAAACCCTGCTCTGGGGTCAGCACCCACCGCCCAGGGTGTCACAGCGCCGCCAGGGCGCCGTCACAGCCAACCCTCTCAGCTTACAGGTGAGCAGCGTGGGTCTCCCAGGCCCCTGAAGCTGAGCCCCAGAGACAGGAGGAGACCCCCAGGGGTCTCCAGGCCAGGCCAGCATTCCCTTTCCCTACTCCAGCTCTAGGGGATTTCTAGGACGAGCACCAAGAGCAGGAAATAATATAATACACTCTGCAAGTCGGCAGTGAGGGGGAAGCGGTTCCCTCCCTTGTAAAATGGGGCCGATCGCAGCGCCGGCCTCACTGGGGTGGAGGAGCGTTAAGTGAGTTGATCTCTGTGAAGGACCCAGGACGGCGCCTGGCAGAGGAATGCTCAGTTTGAGTGATTGCTATTTTTATCACTAAGCTAGAACGTTACTAATTTTTTGTTTTTATTTATTTATTTTTTTTTTGTCCTCCCCTGAGGACATTTTTTTTCATTGCTTTTTAGAGAGCGAGGAAGGGAGAGAGGAAAGAGAAATATTGATGCAAGGGAGAAGCATCGATTGCTTGCCTCCTGTATGCGCCCAGACTGGGGATAGAACCCAAAACCTAAGGATGTGCCCTGACTGGGAATTGAACCTGCTACCTTTCGGTTATGGGATGATGCTCCAGCCAACCGAGCCACACCAGCCAGGGCACTAATCTTTTAAATAGCCAAAAATAAATATGGGAACAAACCCTCCTTTTAGGAATAGATTTTATTAATGTAAAACAAAATAGATTTGGTTTTCAAAACACTTCGTCTTGCCTGCCCTAGCCCCTGCCCCCACACCCAGATGGCACCTGAGGTTCTTCCCATGTCTGGGGCTGGCAGGGCTGGGCTGGCCTTGGACCCGTTCCCCCAGCACCTGCGCACTTGGCAAGGTGGGCTCTCCTCCGCTTAGCCTGCTGAGGTTGGGGCTCTCCTGGCGGCTGGGATTTGGCACTAGGTGTGCCTCTCAGGTTGGGGGAGTTCTGGCTTCCCTACACACACCGCTCCTGCTTTCTGCGTGCAGTGCACACGGAGAGAAAGGCAGGGCTGCCTGCCCACCAGACCTGTCTGAGCCTGGCTGCAGCCGGAGCCAGTCTCTTTGGGGTCTTCGAGAGGAGCTGGGGTCTGGGTCCCAGAAGACATCGGGTCAGACTACTGGCCTCAGTGGGACCCCACCCACCCATTAGACACTGTCTGGTTCTCTCTCTCCTCTCATCCAAAATCCTCAGCGGGATGCGCCCACACGTTCAGGGTCTACCGTCTCTCCACGCGTTTCTCTCCCACGGTGGTGCACCGACGTCAGTGAATTGAACGGAATGCTTCAGTCCTGATCTCGCTGGACCCCTCTCTGACATCGGATCCCGTTGGTCATTCCCCCTTACCAGGCCTCCAGGCGCTTGGCTCCTGGACACCCCCACCCCGGCCTCTCCCCCACTCTGCTTTCCTGCCCCTTTCAGGTCCTCCTCCTGTAGCACTTGCACCCCTCCGGGCCCCCTCTCACTCCCCCTGGGTGAGCTCTGCTGCACCCTGAGGCTTCTAGCCCCCACCCCTCGGCGGGGCTCCAGACCAGCTACATCTGCAGCCCCGGCTTCTCTCCTGAGCTCCAGACCAATGGATCCGACTGCTCCCTGAGAGCCCCCACCCCGCCCCGTGTCCCACCAGCCCCCTGCCCTTGTCATGTCCCAGCCTGAACTCAGGCCCTCTGCCTCTCGGGTGTGCTCTGAGGAGCCATGCTTGGTTCCTCCCCTTTCCACTTGGCCTCATCTCTCTGTGGATACTTGCATAGCCTCTCACTGGTTTCTCACCCCCAGGCACACCCTCCCATCCATCCTCCTCCAGGCAGCCCCAGGGGTTGTCCTTAAGGCCACCATGGGGCTCCCCTGTGGTGCAGACCCCTCAGCCTGCTTCAAGGCTGCCATTTGGGATCTGGCCCATCTCCTGGGTCCTTCTTGCCTCTGCCTCGATGCCCCTAGCATATCCATCCTCATCACGTAAGAGTGTTCTGAGGACCCCTCCTCCCAGAGACCCTCCCTGATCACACTCTGTCCACTTCCTACCCCACCTGTACTCCCATAATCCTCAGCACATCCCTGCCGTCCTCACCTGACACATTTCTGCATCACCTCCCCCACGCCCCCAGCCAACTGCCAAAGGGGTGGGAAGGTCACGCTGGCCCAGCCTGTCTCTCCAGCCCTGAGGAACTGTCCTCCTTCCTGTTTTTATTTTTGTTGTCATTGCTGCTGGTGTTAACTGGAAAAAAGTCAAAAGGTCTTTTGGAGTGGGAAATCACATTTAATTCCACCTGTTTGTTTGTTTTGCTGCTCCCTTTCGGTCCTTTATCCAAATGTAGACACAGTTCCCTAGCCGAGACATACTTCACTGCTGGTAATTAGTTTACTGACCGCCACAAAATCCTGGGGCCGTGGCAGGCTCCACCCCCTCAGCCCCGTAAGCATCTCTCGTTGGTGGAGATGTAGGCTGTTTCTCATTTTTGTTCTTCTCAATGCTCGTTGCAGGATCGATTTCTTGCAAATAGTTGGACTTTTTTTCTTTTTAAGTCTGTTGAGTTATTTCTTTAGGCCAAACTCCCAGGAGTGGTATTACTGGGTCAGAGGATATTGACTTCTCATGGCTGTGGCCAAGAACCACTTTCCAGAAGGGTTGGACCATTCCTGTGGCAACCGGCCATGTACATATATTCCAGTGTCCCATTTTTGCACTAATTTACCTGTAAAATGAAACTTCAGGATGGATTTCAGCAGTAATTCTTTGACATGAACCACATCCTTCGCCCAGCCTAGCGAGGTGGTCGCCTCCTTCCGTCTTGGAGGGGGAACCACAGTAAGGAACCCCTGGTGGTGGTCACAGAAGACCCTGAACTCACAGCAATTATAGCTCACGCCTAGCACTTACTGTTTGTCAGACGCCGTACATTCTCACTTAATCCTCATAAAGTCTCCATGAGGAAGGTCCTCGTCTATCTCCTTTCACAGGTGAGAAAAACCAAGGTTCAGAGAGGTTAAGAAACTGGCCCAGCATCACACAGCAGTGGCATCAGGATTTGACCCTGTCGGTGTCTGGCTCCAGAGCACGTGTTCTTCGTCATTAACTCTGGACCCGTCTGGAGGGGCCAGACCTCAACCACCTTCAGGAGAGTGAGGAAGACAGGGGAAGGCAGGGGCTGGAGAGCACCCCAAGCCATTTCTGCCTCAGCACCTAGAGCCAGAGCCGTGCGGGTCACTCCTCAAAGGCCATGCAGCTGGCTGGCAAGGTGATCAGGAGGGTCCCGTGGGAGCCTCATTGATAACAACACTGAGAAGTAACATTTATTAGGCGCTTCCTGCATATGGATTAGCTGATTCGGTCTTCAGCCTACGCGGCAGGGCCAGGGGTGTCCAACCTGCGGCCCACCCCAAAATCGTAAATTTACTTAAAACATTCTGAGATTTTGTGTGTGTGTGTGATTACATGTCGTCATGTATTGCATGTGTGGCCCAAGACAACTCTTCCTCCTCCGGTGTGGCCCAGAGGCGCCAAAAGGCTGGGCCCCCCGACTGGTAGGCTACGCGCAGATAAGGAAGTGGAGGCTCAGAGAGCCTGGCAGGAGCCGAGCAGGTGGGCCAGGTGCTCCCCAAACACACGTCAGCTGGGGAGTCTCTGCAGGCGGAAGACCAAATGGCACGAAGCTGAGTTCCTTTTGCTTGCGACTTTAAGCCAATCACTTTTCCCCTTGGGGCCTCCGTTTTTCCATCTTTAAAGTGGGTGTTCTGTGCTGTTAGCACTCCCGCAAACACGGCGAACGTTCCTGAAACCCGCTGGCCTTTCGGCGAGCGTCAACCCCACTCAGTAACACAGCGCAAGGAGGGCAAGGATTCTCTGCGCGCAGGGGGCGCAGCGTTCCCACGGGAAGCAGAGTGGCTGCGGAGGACAGCTAAGCCGATTTTCCGGAAAAAGGCTGAAACTACAAAGAAGATTGTGCGGAGGCTGGACCGTGTGGAGCCCAGTGCAGGTCTCGGGGCGCTGGCTGTTCAGAGGTGCGAGCGCTCTGAACTGGGGGAGATGAGAAGACAAAGGGCCAAGGATCCAGTTCTAAGCTTCAGTTTTTGTTTTACTATGTGACAATCAAATCATGAGGACATGTCCAAAACAAAAATGAGGGGAAGGAGGGGCTAGGTTTGGTCCCGGCCCTTTGGTCTCTAAATTATGAGTTCTTGGGCAGACGCCCCCCAACTAGGACTTGGGGGGATACATATGTGTGCAGCCCCAAAGCTTCCATTCCCCACTCCCAGACCTCCAGCTTCTCAGTTATCTGCAGACAAACACAGAGACTTAGAGTATCTTCTGACACCTTTTCTAAAGTCTACTGGTTGCTTTTACTTTTTTCTTATATTGCTGCCCCTTCTGGAAGTTTCTGCTCTGTGGAGGCTGGTTTCCCTGACCCTCTTTGGCCATGACGGGGACCCAGCAGAGTGTGGCAAGAGAGGGTCTGCGCATCAGCCTTTTGTCTGAGGACACAGAACCTCAATGCCCACCAGCCACCCGCAGGTCCCACTGGCCTCCTCCACCCCCATCCAGGTAGAGCACCACACGGGGGAGCCCCTGACCCCTGCTCCTGCCAGAGTGGCACCAGCAAGAAACCTGGTGTTTTAAGTCTCAGCTCTGGCACCTGCTTGCTGTGACCTTAGAAAATTTCTCTTCTCTGATCCTCAGTTTCCCCATCTGTCAAATGGGAGGGGTGGGCAGGACCCCCTGCTCTGTCATTCTCCCTGGGACACCTTCACTCAGGAGGAGACCAGCTGCTCGGAGCCGGGCAGGCGCTGCTGGGCAGAGGGTGGGGCCTTCCCTGTGGGACTTCCTTTTTTTTTTTTTTTCCAAGTATGTCTTACATTCAAGATATGTAAGAGCTCACATATCTTACTTGTGAAAGACACAAATCTTAAGTGCACAGCTCAGTGAAAATATATGTATGGCACCAGCCAGAAAGCAGCTCCCAGACCAAGAATCAGAATATTTCCAGTGCCCCAGAAGTCTCCATGATGGCCCCCCAAATCATACTGCCCCCAAAGCTTCCACGATTCTGCTTGTCACCACAGATCAGCTTTGCCTGTGTTTGAGCTTCGTTCAGATGGACTCCGACCGCTGCACCCCTTGTATCTGGTGTTTTCATTGTGTCTGACACTCAACCAGGGTGCATTTGCCAGTGGCCTGCTGTTTTCAGTGCCGCACGGGGTTTCTATGTGCGGATGCGCCGTCGCAGACCGCCCCCCCCATTCCTCTTATAGGTGGGCACGTGGGTCGTTTCTGGTTTGGGGTGAGAACAAGTGAAGCTGCTGTGAACACCCCGGCGGGGTATTCTGGTGGCTGTGAGCCCTCCTTTCTCCTGGCTGCGTCCCCAGGAGTGGGACGCCTCGGCCCCAGGAGAGGCACGGATTCAGCGTTAGGAGGTGCTGCCAAACACCGTCCCGAAGTGGCAGCGCGCGTGTGCACACCCGCCCACCTGTGCGCAGATCTCGCCAGTATTGGCACGGTCATTTTAAAAGCGCTCCTCGTTCGGGTGGGTGTGTAGCACCCTCGTGGTGCTTTTCATTTGTAGTTCTCCGATGACTCATGAAATCACCTCTACTCAAGAAATCGAGCATCTTCTCTCTTCCTCGGCCACTCTGCGAAGTCCCTGCCTGTGGGAGGTGGCGCGGGGTCAGGAGCAGGCGGTTCTCAGTGAGCGAAAGTGGGGTTTCCCCAGGATGAACTTGGGCACGTGATCCCCACCGAATTCTGGGGACAGGGGTTGCAGCAACCAACCCAAAGTGGAGGCACTTACGTACGTAACCCCCAGCACCCCTCATTGGACCTAGGGGAAACTAAGGTTCAGAGAGGCAGAGCGACTTGCTCAAGGCCACACAGCACAGCAGAAGCTGAGCAAAGACCACAGCCAGGACCATCTGTTAAAATGGGCTGCGGGGGAGGGGCCTCAGCCTTTGCTGCAGATTCCCGACCAGGGCCCAGAAGGTGTGTGGGCAGGCAGGGCCTGAGAGGGAATTCTGTGGCCTTCTCAACGCATTAGCTTAACAGGAAGTACTTGCAGGGAGAGGCGAGGGCCTCTGGGGCTGGGGCGTCCTATCACTTCCTCTGGGACCTCAGAGCCGCCTCACTCCCATCCCCAGACACTCACCCACAAGAGAGGGTCTCCAGGCATTTCTTCACGCTTTTACAAACACGTGATCTGGTTTTGAATCTTTGCAACTTTATTTTAATGGTATCTAACTGTTCTTCTGTCACTGGCTTTTTTTCTTAATATAATGATTAAACAAAAAGTTTTATGACTGGAGATGGAGAAGTACTGGTCCCTTCAAGAGACATTTGAGTATATTATTGATGGTAATTACTGACGTTTACCTAACACTTCATGTACCACCTCTACTCTCTGGGCATTGCATCTATTAGCTTATTTAATTCTCACTACAGTGCTATGAGATATTATTATTATTACTGATGGGGAAACAGAGGCACAGCAGATTTTCACGGCAAACTCCCGGGCTGGCGGAGCCAGGATGCCGGCCCCGGCAGACTCACAGAGGACCTGAGGGATGACCGGATGGGGGAGGGGAGGAGACCTGGCCCATACCGCTGCTGCCCCAGGAGCTGGGCCCGTGCTGTCCCGGGCAGAGGGTGCTGTGCAGAGGGGGGGACCCTGACCCTGAAGCCAGCACTGTCCCTTTGCTCCCCGAAGGAGAGGAGCAGTCCCCACCTGGGGACGAGGTGGTTGGATCCTCCCGTCTCCTCCAGCCTCTGGGCCGCCCTGCATGGGCGTCCCTCTGCAAAGCTGCCCCCAAGCACCCTCGGACACAGACTGCCAGACCCTCCCCACCCTCTCGTGGCCACCCTCTTCTGCGGGCCCTCGAGGCAAGCAGGGCAGCCGGCACGGCGCCCTCTTGGCAGACCGGCAAACTGACTGCCAGGGGAGAACTGAATGATGGAAAGAGGCTGTGGAATCTGAAGGGCCTGGGCTGGGGTCCCGGCCCTGTCACTTCGCAGCTATGGGACCTTCGGCAGGTGTCTTCGCCTCTCTGAGCCTCAGTTCCCTCGTCTGGAAAGTAGGCTTCTTTCCTCCAGGTTGCTGGGAGGGGCTGGGAGGTGTTTGCACAGTGCTTCCTCACTGCAGAGCCGGGCCCGCTGTGCGTGACCGTGAGGACGGCCGCTGCTTACTGTTGGGCGCCAACAGCCCAGCGTTGGTGCTGAGCTGGACGAAACCCCTGGGCCGTGCCTCCAGGCTCGGAACACTTACAGCACATCCTGCCCTGGGCCCCCAGCACAACACCCAGTGGGTTCCAAGCCCCCGCTTTCCTGCCTCATCAGGACCTGAGCGGGGCTGAGGGCTTCATCCTCTCCCCCACCTTGTTGGGCTAGGGGCCCACTTGGCATCAGGCCGGGAGCCCACGCGGCACAGCCCGCACCCGCAACAGATGGGAAAGTGGAGGGGGCAGCCATGTTCCTCTGATTCAGACGCTGGGGTGGGGAGGGGGCCACACACGATCCGGTGAGCCCACCTCCTCCCCGGCGTTCCTGCTGGAGGCAGAGCTGGGCTCTGGTGAAAGAACAGCTTGTGCGCCCACCTCCGTTGCCTGCACGGTCTCTCCCTGCAATGGCGTCTGTGTAAATAGCACCCCGCATCCTGTTCCCTCCTGACAGGTCCGGCCCCCCCCCCCCCCGCGGGAGGAGGGCGTTCTGCTGGAGACAGCAGGCTCTGGCTCCGGAGGCATCAGCTTTGCCCAGCCCCGTCGTGGACAATGCAAAAGGCCTGCCTCAGTTTCCCCACCTGTAAAACAGGGACACGAAGAGTACCAACAAAACCGAGTGCGTGGCTGTAAGGGTTCATGAGCAAATCTGTGAACCATGAGCCAAGGATGAGCCTGGCACACTCATTCAGAGGTGTGCCCCTCACAGCGAGCGTGGCGCAGTGGAAGGAGGGAAACTGAGGACCCCCAGCCACGGCCCTTCCAGCACTGAGTGGGAATGAACTCTATGAGCCTGTGCCTCAGGCCAAGGTCTCCTGGCCGTCCAGCCACTGCAAACGCAGTGTGTGGCTGCCCCTGTCCCTCCGTGGGCCGTCTGTGGTCAAGGGAAGGTTCTAGAGGTAGCAGCTCCCTGTCAGCTGATGTGTTACAGTCTGCATTCTGCTTTTACGGTCCTGGAGGGCCTTTACTTCCATACATCTACCCCGGGGATGGGCTGAGCGAGGCCAGTGGTCCCTTTTTACAGGAGGGGAAACTGAGGCATTGGGTTTAGTCAGCACCAGAGTCTGGAGGACCCTGGGGAGTGGGAAGGAGCCTTCCGGACAGTGAGGGTAGTATAATGGGGGTCAAGGTGAGCCCACCTGCCCCCATCTCGGGGTGGCGTGGCAGAACGGAGCATCAGCCCCTCCAACTCCTCAGCCCTACACAGAAATTGTGACAAACAGGCTGTGCTCGTTGGCATTTATTGCTGAATCAGCCCCACAAACCTTCTAAATAGGTACAGTTGCCTGTGCTGCTGTGAGCAGCCCAGGGTTCAGAGAGGTAGAGGCATTTGCTCAGGGTCACACAGCAGGTTGGCTCTCCAGCTGGATTTGAACCCTGGGCGGCCTGACTCCAGGATCGGTGATCTTACTCACACACCACGCTGGACGGCAGGACTGGAGCGCTATCCCAGAAGTCCCTGGGTCTGCCCAGTACCGAAACAGCCCCGCCCTGTGGCAGAGAAGCTTGGCAAGTGAACAAGTGGAGACTTAACACAGCCAATGCTATGGGGGCATCAGCTGTGGCCATGAAGTCCGACTGCACGTTAGGACCCCCGGGAGCTTTTCCGGAGCCCACCACCAGTCCCCCACCTGCCATTGGCTGAGATGTCCCCAGGGCAGGAGCCAGCTGCTCTCAGCTGACCAGCACATACCTGCCTGACCTCAGTCGGTCAAGCTGGATTTGAATCCTGAGCTGTCTGACTCAGTGATCTAAAGAAGCTCTGCTGGACACCCCGTTTGCTGCCTGATGCTGGGATTAGTGGCTTCATTTTGCATACGGGGCAGCCGAGGCTCACCTAGGGTCACTCAGCAGAGCTGGTGGGGTCTCCGAGCACTGTGTCCCCTCCCTCCCTCCCTCCGAGTGACCTCACACGCCCCGTTCTCTGCCCCTTAAGCAGCAGGAGCTCCCAGCCCGTGTGAACTTCTCAGCCGCCCCGGCCCCTGCGCCCGCAGTGCCCACGGCCCTGCACTCCAAGATGGACGAGCTGGAGGGGCAGCTGCTGGCCAAGGTGCTGGCCCTGGAGAAGGAGCGCGTGGCCCTCAGCCACAACAGCCACCGGCAGCGGCAGGAGGTGGAGAAGGAGCTGGACGCCCTGCATGACCGCGTCGCTGAGCTGGAACACGGTAGGTCCTGGGCCCCGTGGGGGGTGGAGTGGGCAGGTCCTGGGGGGCAGACTCACTGGGAAAGCATTTCCGGAGGCTACAGACAGGCCAGTGGGAGGAGTCTGCGAAACACGAGCGGGCAGTGCAATCAGTGGCTACAGCACCATCGTCATTCTTATTTTCTAACACATCGGGTATTGGGAGTGGGCTCAGCGCTCGACACATCAGCTGGCTTCCTCCTCCCAAACCGCCGAAGGACGGTACTGCTGCTGTCCCCACTTCACAGATGAGGAAACCGGTACTCAGGGGGGTCAAGTGACTTACCCAAGGTCACATAGCTAGTAAGGAGTGGGTCTAGACTTCAGACCAGGTCTGACTCCAAAGTCCATGCACTTAACCACCCCACAAAATAGCACCTTCAGTGGATCAGAAGTATGTCCTTTGTTTAACGCCGGGGCCTGGCGCCGCCGGCGGGTCAGAGAAACACGAGGCAGTGAACGGCTGAGCCTCAGGAGACCTAGCAGCCCCGCTGTCATGGACTTGCTCTGTGACTTTGGACGTTTGCTTTCTTTCCCCAGGCCTCATTTCCCTCATCTGGAAAGTGCAGATTTAGGGCTCATGAGCCCTCAGGGACTTTTCATCTTTGAAACCTTGTGAGGATCACCCTTAAGAGGCTTATGGACAAGTTGGGGTGCCAGGGAAAACCATGAGCAATTGGCTGGGACCGGTTTAGATAGTGGACAGGAGTTCTGGAGAAAGAAATCCAGGAGGCTTCCTGGAGGAGGGAGGCCTCAAGCTTGTCCTGAAAGCAGAGGTGGAGAGTGAATTTTGGAATGGTCTGTAGCAGGGGCACAGCTGAAGGGAGGTATAGCAGGTCCTAGGGACTAGCCCCCTTTCTGAAGTGTGTCCTACCCACCCCCCCTCCAGTGTCCACTGACTCCCCCCGGTTCCACTTTGCCCACCCCCTTTAGGATCCTCAGCCTACAGCCCCCCTGACGCCTTCAAGATCAGCATCCCCATTCGCAACAACTACATGTACGCCCGCGTGCGGAAGGCGCTGCCCGAGCTCTATGCCTTCACCGTCTGCGTGTGGCTGCGGTCCAGGTCGGGCGGCACTGGCCAGGGCACCCCCTTCTCCTACTCGGTGCCAGGGCAGGCCAACGAGATCGTGCTGCTGGAGGCGGGCCACGACCCCATGGAGCTGCTGATCAATGACAAGGTCAGTGGGGGTGGGCAGAGCTGGAGAGATGGGGGGCAGGGGTCACCCTTCCAGGAGCACCACCCCGTGCTGGGCCCCACCTATGTGGGCCCTTTGCATTCCCTGCTCACATGCCATGCCAGGCAGGGGTTTGGAAACACGGCAATGAGCCAGACCTGGGGCTGGTCTAAGAGGGTCTCGTGTCCACGAGAGTCTGTAAGTGTGGCGCCCCGTTTACAGGGGAGGCATGTGAGGCTCACAGAAATTCCGTGACTTCCCCAAGGACCTACCTACGGAGAGGCGCCTCCCAGAACCCATCGGAATCCTGCTTAGCAGGAGGCGCCTCTTCTGGGTGCCCTGGAAGAGGAGGAAGGAGAGGGGCCGAGGGGCAATGACTTTTTTCTGCGACTCAGTCGGCCCTGAGAAGACCTGGGAAGGTAGACTACATCTAGATCCCACTAACCCTGTTCCCCTCACACAGTCCCAGGCTGCCATCCTCGGCCCTGCCCACAGGCAGAGCTCAGTTCTTAGCAGAACTTCAGCACCCTGGACAGGACACAGCGCCGACACGGGAACCCCTGCAGTCCTTCTCCGCCGCTAGCAGTTCCCTTGTACTGCAGCCTCCAAGTGTGTGCTCCCGCCGTGCTCCCCACGTGGTTTGCGTGGCAGCGGATGGTCAGAGTCCATCGCCATCCAGATGTGCTCAGACTCCATGTCTCCTGTTCCCACCGCCTGCTCTTCCTCTGGGCCTTTGTCACCTCTGCACGTCCCGAATGGCCCCGGTGTTATTTTGTCCCTGGAGCCCTTCCCTCCCGTGCAGACTCAGCTCCTTTGCAGCTAGGACCAGATTCATATCCCCAGTGTCCAGAACAAGGCCTGGCACCAAGTAGGCTCCAGAGAATGTTGCATTCCACCGCCATCTCAGGGAGCAGGAGATGAAAGAGCCCTTTGGGAGCTCCAAATCCACAGGCAGCAAGTGCCCTTTGTCTGACCGGCAAACACTAACCAATCAGCAGCAGCTTCGGAAGATTCTGAGGCTGAGTCTGAGCTCATGATTGATCAGCCCTGTCTTCCTTGGGTAGCCGAGGCGGAGGTGGCTGCACATTTGCCATCCCTTGCCTGACCTCCTCACTTTACGGATGAGGAAGCCGAGGCCAGAGAGGCAAGTGCAGCCTCCCCGGGTCCCACGGGGGTCAGTTGGCAGAGCTGAGGTCACAAGGCGTGTTCTGCCACTGCCGGTACTTCTCGGGACAGCTGTGTGCCGGGTGCCGTGTGAGGTGTTCAGGGAAAGGGAGAATTGGAGACGCGACTCCCACCCCACGTGATCCGACCGGTCTGTTAGTGAACGAACTACCTGGAGGCAAAGAAAACCAAACCAGCACTGACTAGCCCCTTGTGATCTGAGTGAAGCTGCCTGGTTAGGTCGGGAAAGAGGGGAGAGCGGTGGTGAAGGTGCTGGGCTGGGAGGAAGGGGAGGGCCAAGCCTTGGGTTGGCCCTGGAAGGAAGGGCGCAGGTCCCCTCACCCCACTGCTCCAGCCTCGGGCCTCTGACCTCTGACCTCTGACCTGGGGCTGGGGAATCTGTGTCCAGGTGGCCCAGCTGCCCCTGAGCCTTAAGGACAACGGCTGGCACCACATCTGCATCTCCTGGACCACACGGGACGGCCTGTGGTCTGCCTACCAGGACGGGGAGCTGCAGGGCTCGGGTGAGAACCTGGCTGCCTGGCACCCCATCAAGCCTCATGGGATCCTTATTCTGGGCCAAGAGCAGGTACGATTCAGGGATATCGGGGCTTGAGCCCCAAGTGGATATCCCACCCCCCAGGGCCCCTGAGGAGGAAGGGCTAGGCGGAGGGACCCTGAAAGCGCAGCAGTGATCAGTCTGACCCAGCCATTCTGCAGATGGTCAGGCAGACAGAGACCCTGGCAGAGCAGAGAAGTGCCCAAGGAGCTAGAGCGTTAGGGGTGGGGCTAGAGCTGTGGGGACGGGGCTAGAACATTGGGGGCGTGGCTTCAGATAGGTATGGGGGTTGGCGACCCCTGACACCCTGAGTCTGCCTGCCTATCTATTCTGCTCTCTCACTCCCTGTCTCTCCCCTTTTTCTCTGCTCTCTTTGCCCAGGATACCCTGGGAGGCCGGTTTGATGCCACCCAGGCCTTTGTGGGTGACATTGCCCAGTTTAACCTGTGGGACCACGCCCTGACACCTGCCCAGGTCCTGGGCATTGCCAACTGCACTGCGCCGCTGCTGGGCAACATCCTGCCCTGGGGAGACAAGCTGGTGGAAGTCTTCGGGGGTGCAACGAAGGCCGCCTTCGATGTCTGCAAGGGGAGGGCTAAGGCATGAGGGGCCCCCTCGTCCAGGGCCCCTCCCTTGACTGCCAATCTGGGGATCTTACAGGAGGGGGGGCACCTTCTCTCTCAGCCTACCCCCACACTGGCCTCCCCTCCTGCTCCACTCCTAGCCATGCCTCTCATTTCCCAACCCCCCCTTAACCCACACCTCCAGAATGCCCTGCCCCTGCCAGGGCTGTCCCCTGATCCTGCCTGGATGAGGACAAGCAGCTCAAGTCAATAGGCCAAGCCTGGGCTGGGGAGCAGTGCCCGTGGCTCTGCCCACCATCCTGGCATTATGCCCCAGCCATCTCCTTCCCCTGCCACTCTCCATCAACCACATCGTTTCCACCGATGCCAACAGCATCCCCATGGGGCTGCATATGAGGGAGCACCCTCTATCTCAGTGGCAGGGAGGCCCTCCACCCCCCGTCCCCCATGCACCTTCCCCTGCAGGGCCACAGCAGGCTGTAGAGCAGTCCCAGCTGAGAAGGGCATGACGGGGACATAGGAGACTCAGATTCATCCCTCCTCCATCTTTCCACCAGCTGACAGTCAAGGGTAGTGGGATCATGATGGACACTCTCCCCCACAGCCCCCGCCCGCACCCACACCTTTCTCTTCCTCCTCTTTCCTCGTTTCTTTGTATGCAGTGGGTTGGATGTTGGTTCCATGCCCGTCCCAACCCCACCTCAGTTTCCCGAACATTTCCTCCTGAGCTCTGGCCTGGAGGGTTAGGGACCAAGACCCCACCCACATCTGTGTCCACTGCCGGCATGGTCATTTCTGCCCCTTTGTGGCCGGACAGGGCCTGGGCCACTTCGGCCTGAGCTGGAAGCAGCATGAGGCAGAGGCTCTGTGCCCCAGGGGACCCCACCACCTACCCCTCGGCATGGCCCTGCAGCCTCTGAGGAAGGAAGGAAGAAGCTGAGTGAGCAGGGAGAAGCATGGAGTGGTGTGCAGAGTGCTGCATGAGAAGGAGCAGCCCTGGTCCTAGCCAGCTCTGCTGTGTGGCCTTCTCCAAGTCCCTGCCCTCTCTGGGCTAGCCTTCCTCCTTTGTGAGAAAATGTGAGATAGTCTGTGACTTCAGGTGGGTAGGGTGGGGCAAGCCTGACAACTTCCCTAGTGACCGAAGGGCATCACCGTGGCAGGTCCTGGGGCTGGGCAGCACGTGGGATCTGGCTAGGCAAGGGTCAGGGTCAGCATCTGGTTCCAGAAGGTCAGAGGAGAGGACCAGGAGCAAGGCAGACCAACCTCATGTGCAGATTATAAAATCAGCTCTTCTGGATACCCGGCCCCTCAAGCCTGGTACTATGGCCTGAGTGTGTCTCAAAGGGCTAGTGGCTTCCTGTCCCCACCCTTGAGTCCTCAGCAGCTTCCCCAAGAGCATAGAAGAATGTCAGAGCTGAAAAAACCACCCAGTCTGATCCCTACTTGTGCAGATAGGGAAGAGCTCAGAGAGGGCAAGTGACTTGCACAGGATCACCCGGCACCATAGGGCAGAGCCAGGACTAGGACCCAGTGCCCCGACTCCCTCTTCAGTGCTCTTTCCCGCACACCGTACTGCCTGCCCACAAGGGCCTGAGTGTGGCCTACACCTGGAGGGTGACATTTGAGAGGTCAGAATGCTTTCCAACATGACTGCTGGAACATCTCCCTTTATGAAATACATCTTAGCATCCCCGACCCCCTGGGAGGCATGATCCCGGGCACCCCGGCAGGAACGGAGACCTGAGAATGCAAGGGCCCCTTCCCTGCCAGCCGCCGACCCGATCTGGGCAGCTGCAAGCTCCCTGACTCGAGTGGGCATGGGGGCATTTTGCCCCATTTTGTTCCTTGTCCCTGCCTCGCACTGCCACCTAGCCTGAGGCCGGTTAAGCTGGGGCAGTGGAAGCTTTTCTGAGACTGGCCTCCAGCCCCCGGATCCTGGCTTCCATGTCGAGAGCACAGCAGACCTGACAGCACCTGGGCCCAGCTCCCCCAGAAGGACCTAGGAGAAGGAGCTGTGGACTGCCAAGATCTTGGTTGCCCTGGTAACAGCCAATGACATCAGCCCTCGCGCTGGGTCAAGTGTCTCCTAGTGACATCCACGGTTGCTGGGGTGATGGCGGCACTTGGAACTTAGATTTCGGGGACACTGGACGCTGGGCTTTGTTGGGTTTCTATTTTTGTTTTTAAGGAAGCAGCTTTTGTGGAGGGCTTGGGAGCAAGAAAGGGTCTTAGAATAGTGGCAGAACATGCATGATCGCTGGAGCCCACCCGGAGAACGCCCCAAGTCCTTTACGCTCTGTCATGGTCATGATGAGACACCTGACGCACCTGGTCAGCTCCGGCTTTGATCTTCAGCAGCTCCCAGGCACAGCCGAGGCGGCAGGGGAAGAGGATCTAGAAGTGGGGCTCCATCGTGTCCCCAGCTGCTCCCGTCGCACGGTGATGCCGGTGCTGTGTTTGCTACATCTTTTGTAAGTGTCAGGAGCTGTGCTGAGTGCTTCATGGGCACCGTCTGGTCTATCGTCACAGTGCTAGGACTATTCTTAGCCCCCTCACACACATGAGGACGCAGAAGCACAGAGAGGTTAAGTAACCTGCCCGGTATCCCTCAGCCAGCCCAGAGTTCAAGCCAAAAGCAGGTTACTTCAAGAGCCCCCCTCAGCCCAAAGGGACAGGCTCTCCCACACTGTGGAGTGGGACTTGGGCATCATTGCCTCTGGTGGGTTTTGGCCTGAAGGGATGCGCCTGACCCTCCTTACCACCCCTCTGAGTTTGAGGTGGAAGAACAGAGGCCCAGCATGGGCCGGCCCCAGGGCCAGGGTCCCGTGGGGGAGGCTGTGGGAGGGGTCTCAGTCCCTTCTGGGAACATGCCCCTCTTCAGTGGGTACCCCCTCCTCCGCTGGCGAGAGATTCCAGGAGAGCTGAAAGGTGGACTGTCTCCCAAGAGCCCCATGCAGGGAAGGGAGGAAACATTTCTCAGACCCCCACCTCGGGCCAGGTGCTCCGCAGTTCCAGGTGCTCTGCAGCTGTCACCTGCCAGATTTTCCCACCTCTGTGGCATGCTGTGCCTCCGGTCAACCTCCTGAGGGGACAGATCACCTTGCCACAATTGTGCATGACCTCGGTTCACAGGTTTGGACAGAAGGGCTCTTAGAGGGGGTCGAAGCCCTCGTTTTACATGTGAGGACAGCGGGGCCCCCAGAGGGTGAGCAGCCCTGGGGGCCACCCAGCCGGGGCACTGGGAGGCCTGAACCCAGCTTTCCGACTCCGCGTTAAGTGCTCTCTCCACAACACAGTGGCCCCCTCTCTCCAGAACTGGTCCCCGCTTTTCTGTTTCCCTGAACCCTTGCCCTGAACAAACTAGGGAAGGGGCCCCCTCCCAGAGATGGGATCATTTTCACCTCCTTTGTCCCAGCTGCGAGTTACCCAAAGCCTTCCCTCTCCCGTGACCCCTGACCTCTGACCCTGCTGCGTGGAGAAGAGGCACATGTGGGCCCAGGCTGAGCAGTGAGTGAGCATGTCAAGCTGTTGGACACTGTGAAGTTAGTGCCCCCTACTGGTGACCCACCCCCTCCCGTCCTCCAGGCCCAATTTTGTACATAAAGTGACATGAGATGCAATGTGTGTGTGTGTGTGTATGTGTGATACATCATGGATTTTTGTTACTTTTATGTTTTTGTAAATTTGAATGTTCAAAATAAACATGATGTTTAACTCTGAGGCTCTTCTTGCAAGGCTGGGGCTACCCTGGAGGGGGCAATGCAGGGCAGGAAGGAGGCAGCTGCTTGGGGCAGGGCAGTGGGCAAAGACAAGAGGTGCCACCTTGGTGCCCCACAGCCTCACCAAACCCCACCTACCCGCCCCCCCACAACCTGACAGGTTCTGCCAGGACCCGGGTGCAGACGTTGCCACTTCCCAGGATTTATGCAGCAAGGATGTAAAGAACACAAGTCCCACGTGGAACGTGTCCCAGTTCTGATAGCTGGCCTCATTCCTAACACCCCATCCCCACCTCGTGCCCCAGTTCTGGGAACAGGTCCCTGACTTGTTCCCTGAGACCCCATCTGCTGGAGTCACTTGCCTGGACCCCCAGAGTGGTGCCTCCCTTGGAGTCCTGAGCAGATGGGGGAGGGGAAAGGAAGTCGGCCCTGGTGTACAAGGTCAGTCCAGAAGGTATCCAGCCATGTAATATGAAAAATAGAGACAATTGAAGAAGATGCAAGAAATATGGTACAAAGGACAATGACACCTCAGTCCCCTTCAAAGTAGGCACCTTGGGACCTCACACAGTTCTCCCAACTGCCATCAGCTGCCCCATCGTATTTTCCTGAATCTCATCAACGGTCTGAAATCTCTTCCCTTTCAAAGGTGATTTTAGTTTTGGGAAAAGCCAGAAGACACGAGACGTGAAATCTGGGCTATAGGGGAGGCTGAGTCACCTGGGTGATTTAGTGTTTCACCAAAAACTCCACACGAGATGTGATGCATGCGGAGGCATGTTGTTGTGATGAAGCTGCCCATCACCAGTTATGTGTGACTGTGGCCTTCTGAATCATCCGAATAGTTTCCATGGAGGAATGTTCAAGCTTAACACAAAATTTGATGCAGATTCGTCGCTCTATTCACTCAGTCATTTTGAATGAGACTGCCACAAAGTAGATATGCTCGCTCAGTGGCGTCTACCGCCCCCACAAACTGCTACAGTGAAGTTGTCATGGTTCAAGCGTGCACATTTCAGTCCACTCCCCTGGGCTGCCAGGTTACATCGATGTCACACAAATCATTCTCCTTATATTAACAATGGCTGAACTTTTTCCAGAAAGACCTCATATTTCAACCCTTTCCCTCCCCACAGTCTACCTGGACACCTCTGACTCATCGGCCTCTGAACTGGACTCTCTGGCAGTCCCCTACCCACCCCTCCAGCACCCACTTGTCCCTGCGGGGCCTTGGTCAAGTCCCCAGGCTTCCCTGTCCACACCGTAAAAGGGACACAGCCTCCACCCTCCTGCTCCATTGCAGTGCCACTGGGCCTTGTCCTCAGCCGGCGCCCGGGGGCCATTCAGCGGTCAAGGGGACACATCAGCAAGACAAGCTTTCCCAGACTTTTCTAAAGCTTCCCAACTTTCCGCAAGAGTGAGTTTGCCCCACAAGGACCAGAGGCATCGCTGGAAGTGCTCTTCAAACAGAACAACCATGCTTGAGTTATCTGAAAAATCATGTGCTTTCGTCATTCTATCCCAGAACGAACCCAGATTTGTTTTTAAATATTGGTTTTAATTACTTACCTCTGAGCACATTTACGCTTCAGGCCCCCATGCCTTGTTTATCCTCTCTCGCTCTGATTTACGTACAAACACACTCAGCTGGCAATGCCCCCCCACCCCCACTTCCGGCCGCACCTGCACAGCTGAATGCGGATGCAGAGAAGCACAGGGCTCTGGTGGGTGCTGACTCTCTTGTCAGATTCACGGCCAGGGGTCTCTGAGGGGCGCTTCTCCCCGCCTTGCAACCTTGGCACACTTTTCTGTGTGAGGGTTTGCTCTCCAAAATGACTGCGAACACACCTCCGCCTGGTTTTCCCCTCAGTGGCTCTCACGCTACTTCTACTTCGCTTCCCTGGCTGCCGCGTCTCAGGCTCCTGGCGGCCCCTCCCCGTCTCCCTGGCCTCTGAGTTGTGGGGTTCCTCCGGGTGCAGGCCTGGGTCTCCTCATTCTCTCTGTTTGGATCCTCTCCCCAGGAAACCTCATCCAGGCCCACGGCTTAGCCACCTGACGACTTTCAAACACTGACCCCTTCCTAGACCGGTCCCTGAACTCCACCTGGGCATGTCCAGGGTGCCTAATAGGAGTCTCAAAATAACGCATCCCAAACTCTGGGTCCCCCTCTACTTCAACCCCAGTCGTCCACTTAATAGGCAGGCTGGCTGTCTTCCAGCCACTCAGACACGCGCGCGCTGGCATCGGCTTCACGCTTGCTCCTGCGCATCCGACTCAGTCCCTCGCCTCCGACTCTGCCAGAAGCGCAAACCTCCAGCCTGTTCACTCCTCCCCACTTCTGCCACCGCCCTGTTCCGAGCCACCGCTGTCTCTCAATTAGACAACTCCCGGGGCCTCCCGGAACACCCGGCCTCTGTGCAGCCCACCAAACGGCCGTGTTGCAGTAGAAAGAGCCGTTCCCTTCTGTAACACTCTCCAGAGCTTTCCGGGACACGGAGGGGAAAAGCCCTGTGTGATCTGGCCCCATTCTGCCTCTCAGATCTCATGCAGTAACTCTCTCCTTCCCCCATGACCCCTGCGACATGTAAACCTCTGTCCGTCCCTCGATACGCCAGATTCAGGGACTCACACGTGGTCTTCCCTCAGCTGGGAACACACCATCTCTTAGTCCTCAGAGACCGGCTCCTCCTTTTCTCTCAGGTGTCAGGCTGACACGCAGAAGTTTGCTGACCCTCCCGCCTTACGTAGCTGCCTGGTCACTCCCTGCATTCACCATGTCCTCTCGTGACCCCAGAACGGCGAACTAAGCCCTGCCTACTCATCCGGGACCCAAGCCTGTCGGGGTCACCTGTTCTGTCAGCCTTTTTAATCCTCTCACAGCACAACACTCTCTTTGATAATAAACGTGCTTGCTTTTAACGGTTCAGTCATTCAGAGTGTCAGCTCTGTGACAGAAGGGACCATATTTGCCTTTTTCGCCACTGTGTACATCCAGCACCCAGCACAGAGCGGGGCTTAGTATGTATTTGCTGAATACTAATAACGGATGCATTTTGGGAACTGACTATGTGCCAGGCATTCACTGCTCTAATCACTTGATATACATCTATTAGTTTAACTTAATGCTGTGAGGGTCACTTGTCCAAGGTCACATGGCTGGGAAGTGGCAACACTGGGGTTTTAATCCAGTCTGACTCCAGAACAAGCGCTCAGATGCTGCACTATGTAGTCTGAGATTTCTAATTCCCCTTCGCCCCTCAGCGCTGTCGGGACACTGGTTTGAGAAATGGCCCTGGCTGGTGTGGCTCAGTGGACTGAGCGCCAGCCTGCGAACCAAAGGGTCGCCAGTTTGGTTCCCAGTCAGGGCACATACACAGTTTGCAGGTCAGGTCCCTGGTGTGGGGCGTGCGAGAGACATGAAGGCTGACGTAGGAGATTTCTGTTGCTGACCCGCTCTCTCCCACCGAGAAAACCTAGAGAAACCAAACACCACATTGAAAACATCCAAGGAAGCCATTGGAGAGATATCGAGAATAGCTGAGAATTGAGCAACTGAGACCCCGTAGAGAACAGAAGTTCAGAGAGGTGAACCTGACTTTGGGGCTCCATTTTCCTCTTGAGGCACCTGTCTCCTCACCACACATTTCTAAGCTGAGCAGAGAGCAATAGCCGAGCAGCTGGTAATATGTTCAACAAATTATATGGCAGCGAGAAGCCCAGAGTCCAGCTAAAAACTGAAGTTCAGGAGAAGGGGCTCGAGGTAGACGACCCAGACGTCCAGTGGGACCTCAAAGGGTTCCAGCCTTGGGGCAGGGTGAATTGGAAACGTTCCTCCGGAAACTGAATCCCAGCTTCCAATCCTCTCATTCATGGATGGAATTAAAGCATCCGCCCCTTGACTGATACCCTGCCAAAAGCAACATGAAATTCAAACTCATTATAATTTTGGTACAGAAGGTTTGGTGAATGAATAAATTATTAGACATACCTGGAGCCAAAACTGAATGACTGCAAACTAGGAGAGAAAAAATTTAAAGGCCAGTAGGCCTACATATATGTTAAAATTGCATGGAAATAAGTAAAGATACACACATACGTGAGTCTGTATAGGGAAATCCGAATAATAGTGTATCAATGTTTGTATCCCGGTTGTGACTCCGTGCAACAGAAAGCTCAGAAGTTCTGTAGGCTGCTTCCCCCGGGGGTAACTAGATAACGAGCACAGGAAATTGCTCTGCATTATTTCTTATAACTGAATGTGAATCTACAATTATCTCAAAATTAAGTCACATTTTAGAAAGATCTTTGTAGGAGATCCATATGGCGGGGTTAAAAGGTCCAGACTTAAAAATAATTGTGGTTAATATATTCAAGAATTTAGATGGCAAGTAGAATTTCAACAGAACTGTAAACTATAAAAAATAATCAAGTGAAAGCTCTAGAACTGAAAAATACATTAGCTGCCCTTGTGAACTCAATAAATAGGGTTAACAGCAGATGAGACATAGCTGAGGAATGAATTTATGAACGTTATTAGAGAGATTGAAAGAATGCAGAATAAAGAAGAGGAAAGGAACAGAACATACGGGGGGAAATGTCAGATTAAGATGAACACATGACATAGCAGAAAGGTCTAACCTGTGTAAGGGGCCCTGGAAGAAGTGAAGAGAGCAAATAGGACGGAAATAATATTTGAATAAAAACTGAGAACTTTCCAAAAACCATTGAAAGACATTAAGTCACAGATTCAAGAATCTCAGGCAGCTCCAGACATGAGAAATGCAAAAGAAAAAAACAAAACAAAACACAACTAGGACTTTGATAGTGAAACAGCTATAACTCAAAAACAAACAAACAAAAAACTCAAAAGGTGCCCTGGCTGGTGCGGCTCAGTGGAATGAGTGCTGGCCCGGGGAACCAAAGGGTCACAGGTTCGATTCCCGGTCAGGGCACAGGCCTGGGTTGCGGGCCAGGTCCTCAGTTCGGGGGGGTGTGAGAGGCAAACCATGCATTGATGTTTCTCTCCCTGTCTTTCTCCCTCACTTCCCCTCTCTCTGAAAATAAATAAAATACATTTTTTAAAAAGCTCAGAAGGTCTCAAGGAAAAAGGAGGCATCACTTTCCAAGCAGCGATGACAATGACTTCTCAGTAAGAGGGTAGAAGAAGGAAGACAATAAAATAACATCTTCAGAGTGCTGGAAGGAAACATCAGCTACCCTATAAATCTATATGCATTGAAACCGCTTCAAAAATAAAGATGAGCCCTAACAGGTGTGGCCCAGTTGGTTGGAGATCATCCCGCAAAGCGAAAGGTCCCCAGTTCAGTTCCCGGTCAGGCACATGCCTAGGTTGCAGGTTCGATCCCCAGTCAGGGCGCAAATGAGAGGCAAGCAGTCGATGTTTCTCTCTCACATGGTTGATTCTTTACCTCTCTTCCTCCCTCCCTTCCCTTCTCTCTAAACATAAATAGATACAATATATTTTTTAAAGATTTTATTTATTTTATTTTTTTAGACAGAGGGGAAAGGAGAGAGAAAGAGAGGGAGAGAAACAGCAATGTGTGGTTGCCTCTCACATGGCCCTCATGGGGACCCGGCCTGCAACCCAGGCATGTGCCCTAACTGGGAATTGAACCGGGACCGCTTGGTTCCCAGCCCGCATTCAATCCACTGAGCTACACCAGCCAGGCAAATAGATACAATCTTTTTAAAGGAAGATGACATAAAGATGTTTCGAACAAAGCACAGCCGGCATATTCATCACCCACAGTTCTAGTTACCAGGAGAGCTTCTCTACAGGAGAGAGAAGACAGTCGTGAAAGCAAGCTTGGGCATGCCAGCGAAGGACAGCGGAAAGCATAAATATGCAGATGAAGCTAAGTTAACATTGATTAAAAAGACTAATAACAATTATGTCTTGTGAGGTTTAAAATTCACGACAGCGACAGAATGAAAGGTCGGAAGAGGTGAGTGCAGTTAAAATGTTCTCATGTTCCCGCTGGCCCTGGTAGCGGTAAACGTATTAATAATTCATCAGACTTTAATAAGTCTGGGATCAATGAGATATTTTCCTAAGGGAATCACTGAAAGGATTATAAAAGAATATGTAACTAACAAGCTACTAGAGGAGAAAAAAATGGGATAATAAAAATAATTCAAAAGAAGGCCAAAAAAGAAAGAAAGAAAAAGGAACATGGGGGGCGGGGTAAAGGAAAAACAGAGAGGAAGTCAATTCGTATAAACCCCAATTTAATGTAAGTGGGTAATTACATTCAATATAAAGAGATAAACATTTCAATTAAAATGTTAATGTTGTCAACTGGATTTTAAAATAATTATATAGAAAGGTGAAATTTAAAGGATAAAAAATACATACTAGCAAACACTATTTCAAAGAAAGTTAGTATAGTCATACTTAGTTTAAAGTAGACTTTAAGACAAGAAGCACTGTCAGAGATAAAAGGGACATTTTATGGTGATAAAGAGTCAATTTCTCAGGAAGATGGAACAATGATAAATTTGTGTACATGTATTAACACAGCTTCCTAATACATAAAATAAACACAGAACCAAAACTGACAAATCCACAAATGTAGTGGGGTATTTTAACACATCTCCCTCAATAACTTACAGGGACAGTGGGTAAAAAATTTAGTATGACTATAGAAAATTTGGACAAAATGATTCACAAACTTGACCTAACAGAGCAATTACAGAATAGACGATCTTTTCAACTATGCACAAGTTCACCCACACTGACTATGGCCCCCCAAAGACGCCTATGCCCTGATCCCCGGGAACCTGTGAATATGTAATATCACATGGCAAAGGGGAATAATGTTACAGAAGGGACTGAGAAGTACGTATCAGCAGTTACAGAATAGTCATGGGGATGTGAAGTACAGCACAGGGAATGCAGTCGGTAAGACTGTAACCACTGTGTGTGGTGGCAGGTGGGTACTGGGAATATCAGGAGAAACACTTTGTGAGTGAAATAAACGTCTAACGACTATGCAGTACACCTGAAACTAATATTGAACAGCAACTGTAATTCAAAAATTAAAAAAGTAAGTATGGGGTAAAAAAGGTTGCTAATCAGAACGACCGTGAGATAAGGAGATTAACCTGGGCTGTGTGGACTGACCCAAAGTATAACCACATGCCCTTGGACGTGGAAGAGGGAGGTGGAGGAGTCCCGGTCAGGGGAGGCAGGAAGTCTCGAGATGCCGGAAAAGGGAGGGAGACAGTTCCCCCTGGAGCCTCCGGAGGAACAGAAGAATCCCCAAGGGCACCTTGACATTAGCCCAGTGACATCCATTTCAGACTTCTGACTTCAGAAGTGTAAGATAATAAATTGAGGCTGTTTGAAGTCACTGTTTTTCCCCATCTCTGTGATTTGCAGCTGATTGCAATCGCTCACTGATTCCAGGGTATCCGCTGTCAGCGATTGTAAACAGCAGAAGCAACGTGTGTCGCTGGAGCACAGGCCAAGTCTTGGGGACTGACCAGGGCTGAGTCTGAAGAAGCAGGGCAGGACCCTACGCACCTCATGCATTCATTCACACATTCGTTCATGAAACATTTACCAAGCACCGATTCTCTGCAAGATCCGGTACAGACCCCAGGGAGGTAGAAATGAATAGGACACAGCCCTTCCTCTCAGGGTGCTAGCAGGAGAAGACAGAGAATTAAACTCATGCACAAAACAGTGGAGAAGGGCGGTGGCCAGAACACGCACCAGATGAGCACAAAGACTCTTCTGGCCGCGAGGAATCCCAATGCACGTGAGCTTTTTCCAGAAGTGCATGGGGAGGCAGAGAGGATGCGTGAGCGAAGGCAGGGAGGTGAGAAACAGCACGGAGCAGCACGTGGAGAGCCCCGTGTGCAGGCCTGAAGAATGGGCAAAGAAGCAGCAAGGAGACAAAGCCGCCTGCAGGCCACACCAGGGAGGCCGTGAATGGCAGGTGACAGTGTCAATGTCCCCCAGCAGGCAGTGGGGAACTGTGGAGGGAAGGAAGGAGTTGTTAAAGAGAGGAACACAGTGGTGAGGTTTGGGTTTTAGAAGGATCACTTCATCTATGGTGAGGAAGATGGGCAAGACCACAGCCAAGGAGGCCTGTTGGAAAGCGGTCGCAATAATACAAGTGGGATCGTGGTTCTGTGCCCACGTGGGGGGCCACGAACTTGACCAGAGGGGCTGTAATCAGGACAGAATTAAGTCTGTAATCAGGTCACAATTAAGAGTCAGAATTGGCGGGCTTGTAAATGACTGGAGGTGGGTCATGGTGGGGCAAGTTGAAGGATGAGACCCTGGTTTCTGATGGAGGCTACTGGGTGGGCGGGGGTACCACTCACAGCGGTGGGAAATGCAGGGAGAGCAGGTTGGAGGGAGATGATCAGTTCTGTTTGGGACATACAAAGTTTGAAGGGCTTCTGGGACATTCTGGTAGAGATGGCCAGAAGGCAGTTGGACATGTAGGTTTGGAGCTCCAGTACGCAGTCTGATCTGGAGAGAGAAGTACCAGCGCCATCAGGATCGAGGGCGTTGACTAAGGAACCCCGGGGTGGATGAGGTCCCCAAGGGATAGTGCTTAGGGAGAGAAACATCGATGTGTGAGAGAAACATGGATCAGCTGCTTCTCGCACGCCCCCATCAGGGGGCCTGGCCCGCAACCCAGGCGCGTGCCCTGACTGGGAGTCAAGCGGTGACTTTTCAGTCCCACCAAGCTACACAGGCCAGGGCTCCAGAGGGGCTTTTCCAAAATATACATCCAACCTTCGATTCCAGTAAATACCCAGGAAGCGTGACCAAAGGAAGTTTTCGCTGATGAGAAGGTGACCTAGGGTAGGAAGCATTTTGAGATCACTGGTGAGAAGGAAAGAAGGCCAAGGCGGGCACCGAGAGCAGAGGAGGAAAAGCCCAAGGAAGCCGGTAAGGATGAGGTTCAAGGAGATCCGGGAGAGTGAGGCGCCCCCACATCGGGACAGAGCAGTGATTTGCAGCTGTGAGTGTGAGCAGGGTGCTTGTGAAAAACACAGATTCCTACCCCTGACCATTCTGGGGTCGTGGGTCCCTGGAACCTGCATTGTAGAGTTCTGGCTATGGCCGGGGGGCTCAGTGGGTTGGAGTGTCGTCCTGCGCACCAAAAGGTTGTGGGTTTGATTCCCAGTCAGGGCACATACCTGGATTTTGGGTGCCATCCCCGGTCGGATGTGTATGGGAGGCAACCAATCAATGCTTCTCTTTCACATCAATGTTTCTGCCCCTCTCTTTCTCTCTCTCTCCCTTCCTCTCTCTCTAAAATCAATAATTTAAAAAAATGTAGCCTTGGGTGAGGATTAAAAAAATACTTTATTAAAATAAGAATTCTGGAGGCGCTACCTCTGGGGTACAGAATTTCAAGAAGAGAGGTGTGGTCCAGGAAGATAAAGACTAAATTGGTCTATCGGATTCCACTCTCCAGGGGGTCATTGGTAACCATGGAAGAGGGAATTTTGGTGGCGTCGTGGGAGTGCAAGCCAGATTGCAGTGGGCAGCATAGTGCATGGGAGGCGAGAAAAGGGAGACAGCGAATGTGGACCCCCTTAAGAGAAATGTGGATGAGAGGCGGAGGCAAGAGTTTCGTCCCCCCCAAAGTCCACATTCCATCTCCTGCAGAAAGTTGGCAAAGAGATTTCCAGAAACGTGGAGCTGAGTCAGACATCCCCAGACTCTCAGGATGCTGGGGGGGGAGGGCCTAGCACACCTCTAGCTGCCAAGTCTCAAAGCCAAACCCACTGCGCCCGCCTTCTGTCTACGCACTCCAAGTCCACGCCACTATCGTCACCATCCCAGTGGTCTTTCCACAGCCCAAATCCAGCCATGTTACTGCTGGCCTTGAAACCCTCCGACGGCTACTGACCCCAACTCCCCGCCAGGGAACACCCAAATCCCTGAACCTGGCATTCAAAACCCTTCTGACTTTTTTTAACTCTCACCCGAGAATATGTTTATTGATTTTAGAGAGAGAAAAAGAAGAAGAGAGAGAGAGAAAGACTGATTAGTTGTTTCCCATATGCGCCCCACACCAGGGATCCAAGCCGCAACCTAGGTATGTGCTCTGACCAGGCATTGAACCCGCAACCTTTTGCTATATGGGATGATGCTCCAACCAACTGAGCCACCAGGCCAAGGCCCTTCTGACTTTTGTGTCCCCACTTCACTCTGCATCTTCACCCCCACCCTCACCACCACTTCCCACTTGAACCACATTCGCCCTCCACGCAGGACTCAAGGAGCCACCAGGAAGTTCTGCAGTGAACTGTGCTCTCCACTCTCATTAGCCCACCGGTCACGTACAGGCTCAGCCAACTCAAGCACCGCCTTTTCTGAGAGTTAGTCACTCCCTCCTGGGGGAGAACCGGTACCTTGCCCGCTCCTCTTCCAGCGCGCAGGCAG
Source organism: Micronycteris hirsuta (assembly GCA_004026765.1). Taxonomy (NCBI): domain Eukaryota; kingdom Metazoa; phylum Chordata; class Mammalia; order Chiroptera; family Phyllostomidae; genus Micronycteris; species Micronycteris hirsuta. The sequence continues at coordinate 1,974 of PVJI01007908.1, read as the reverse complement.
CACGAATTATTCTGTATCTCTTTTGTTGACACAGCGGTCCCCTCACTGGACTGGGCCTTCTCTGGGACCAAGGTCCCCACGTATCCCTCTCTGAATCACCAGAACCTGGCCGGGCCTGGGTGCCCAGTAGGGCTAGTGAATGGGCAGTGAGGTTTCACCTGAGTACTCGCCATGAGAAAGTACATGTTTAAATTGTCAGTACCCCACTGAACCTCTGATCCACCGATCAAATACCTGAATCTGCAGGTTCTTGTCCCTTCCAGAGCTGTATTAATACCCTCAGATTAATTTTCCCCCCTTAAGGAGAAGAAAGGCAGGCTCTGGACAACAGTGTCTTGAATTAGATGGTACGATGTCGCCTAGGGACTAGGATTAGGCAGCTACAGGAGGGTGTGCTCCAGTGAAAATATTTAGTTCATTCTCAAGGAGCTTTACCCTGATTCTTTCCTTTAACAAGTTATTTAGCCTTTTTATACCGTAGATCCGGTGGGGTTAGGAATCCTAGTACCTAAAAGAGTTGAGGTATTGTTGTAAAGTCCTACATAAATGCTAGTCATTGTTAGGCCTTTGAGACCCTAAGAAAGTAGCACCTCAGTGTCACGACACCAACAAAATGCATTTGTTACTTCAAATGATTAGAAGAAACTCCCAAGGCAATATACTGCTCTTAAAAGTTTGTTTCTCTAAAATGAGAACTTCTGTTTGTCCCTGGCTCTTCAGGCCCACTTAAGACGACTATAAACGAAGCCCCGCCCCCTGGCCGCCAAGCCACACCCCTTTCCGTACCAACCTCTACGTTGTAGGGCCCTTCAACATTGAAGGACATTTTTATCCACCAATAAGAAGTAAAGTTTTTGTCAACGTCCGGTGAGGGGTAGGACTTCCTTGCTGTTGCTAAGACACTCTTGTTTTGGTTCTTGACAACCCTGGCGGGGGTGAGCTAGCGGCGGCCCCGGCTCCAACCCCCGCGGGAGCAGGTGAGGCCCAGGGGCTCGGCGGGCAGCCGGGTGGGGAGGGCCGGCCCGAAGGGAAGCCGGGAAGCACCGCGGGGCTGGCAGGGCCTCGCCCACCGCGGAGGCCCCACCCCAGTCTCCTCCCTGCTGGTCCCCAGCCCCAGGTCCTCCCAACCCCCATCCTCCCACTTAGGAGACCTGCGAGCTCGGGAGTGACAGGGTCGCGATTCGGCGTGCCCCTTCTGCCCCGCTCCTCCGTCGAGGCCCGGTCCAGCGTTGCGTTCCCCCGAACTCTCGGACCCGACCCCTGCCCCCAGCACCTTGATCCCCGCACCTTTCGCGGAGTAATTCCCCCCTCCCGAGGCTGGGCCTGTGGTCGCCAGAATCTTGGCCCAGACCTCTTGACTTGGACAGTAGGCGACGTGCTGGGACTCCAGGCTGGTCATTTCCCTCTTTGGGCCTCAGTTTCCCCATCTGTAAACGAGAAGTTAGGCTGAATGATTTCTAAGGCCTCTTCGACTCTGACCTTCAAGGATGTGATTCTTTGACCCAACTGTAGGCTTCCCTGAGGATGTGCTTCCCATTGGAGGAATCAGAAACGAGGAATTCGTTTCACACGAACTTGACAAGCCTGATTTGGCTTCCCAGTGGCAGGACCGGAGCAAGTTCCCTAACCTCCCTGGGATCGTATAAGATCAGGGTACTACAGAGCATCTCCTCTGGGAGTTCTGAGGATACTAGGAAGTATAAAGAGCCCAGTGCAGTGTAGAATCGGTATCTGTTACTTTCCTTCCTTTGTCTCGTTCCCACATTTTCCCCTCAGAAGCGCCACCAACTCCCTTAGTGTGGGCTGCCATTTCTCCGTCTGCCTTCCAATCCAGATCTCCAACTCCCATCTTTCTGCTGGGTTTCCATGGTGAGGGATACTTCGGGCGGGGGTGGGGTAGAGATGGACAGGTACACTGATGTGGTGGTTGGACTCCACGGCTTCCCTGCTGCCCCTGATGACCCCCGGTTTTGT